>JXPG01020650.1:0-12116 GCA_001015175.1 Megaselia abdita
TTCTTATTCCCAAAGAGAACTATATCTGCTTCAGTATGAATGGTCCTTAATCTTCATGGAATACCTTCAAAACAATGTGGACACCAAATAATATAAACGTGTAATCAATTGTAAAACCATTACAAAAACATCTCATCCCTGGCCAAATGAAAACCCTACTCAAGAGAAGCAGCAAAAGAACGTCCCCCATTCAACCTAATCACTTCTCATTCCAATTTTGATTATTGACACAAAAAATTCCAGACAATCAAGAACATAAATTCCCACTCCAATAAACATCACAATTATTGTAAATACCTGTCAGTTGCTTATGAGCACCCCAATTAGCCAACCAGCTACTGAAATTAAGAAAATTTGAGTTGCTTAAATAATAAACAGTATTACCAAAATTGTCGTGAGTGGAAAACTGTTTGCTCGTGACACAACTCAAAAGTTGATTTGATATCTATCATTAGGATGCTGTGTTTTGTTTCGTCTCTTTGTTCTTTCTCGCAACAAGAGTTATTTATGTGGTGTGTTAAAGGCAATAAATTCTCCCCTCATTTCATTATAACAACTTATTCTTTTCGTGGAAATTTATTATATAGGTAGTTGTTAGAGATTATTATATATTATTAATTCGTGGGGAAATGAAAATCTTCGTTCTTCTTCAACGCGTTCCTTTTTAATGGAGATCACATACTTGATTTTTGTTTGTTTTCTGAGGAAAATTTTAGTTTGGAGTGGAAGGTCGTTGGTATTTGAGGGTATTTGACCGATGAGAGGTTCCTTCGAGAGGTTTAGTTGCCTTAAACGGGCAGCCCTGGACAGCTTCGTGCTCTGTTCCATGGGCTCCTTAGGCGTATTGGCCCTAGATCTAATAGAGCTGGACTGGTCAATCATCTGGAAAATAGACGGTGTCGGATAGTCCCGTGCTATTCTCAGTATTTTCTAAATCCTTGGATCTTCACTGCTACAAGTCCTTTGGGTCGCTCGATATTTGCATAAGGCGCAGTAAAAAGTGGAAAGGCGCGGCTGTTCGTATACAGTCAAGTGTNGGACTGGTCAATCATCTGGAAAATAGACGGTGTCGGATAGTCCCGTGCTATTCTCAGTATTTTCTAAATCCTTGGATCTTCACTGCTACAAGTCCTTTGGGTCGCTCGATATTTGCATAAGGCGCAGTAAAAAGTGGAAAGGCGCGGCTGTTCGTATACAGTCAAGTGTCCTTATTCTTGTAGGCCACTGTAGAAAGTGACCAGTCATAAAGTCACACAAAAATTTACCAATAGTTTGCTCTTTGTCTCAGTGACTTATCCTTCCTTGATTTGTCTTGGGGTCTTTGGCTCACGAGACTAATTCTGATTTGGTATTTCTTCAATAAATGACCCAAAGTTCATCAATCGTTCGTTATTGTCCTCCGGGTCATTAAAATATCGTAAAGCTACCGAAAATGTTCTGTTCTTGCACAGTCTTGTGTCCTAGTTCTTATTGCTTTTAGTTTCAGTAGAAAAAAGACTCTTGATTGGGCGGCATTTGACAGGCTCGTTCTAGGAAATCTGTATACATTTTAATTAGATATTTCTGCAATAAATATGACCATCGTTTGCTCTTTGTCTCAGTGACATTAGATACTGGACAGCCAAATTGACAGCCAGTGGGAAATCGAATGTTCTTATACAGTCTAGTGTCATTATCCTTCCTTGATTAGCCTTGAAATCTGGCTCTTTGACTCATTCTGATTGAGTATTTCTTCCATAAATCACCCCAAATTTATTAGCAATAATTCCAGTGGAAAAAAGACATCGGCTTTAAAATTGGAGGGCCTTGAACATGGTCATTCTAGGGCTTCTCAATTAACTTTGATTCGATATTTCTGCAATCAGTTTCGTGCGGTTAAGTATGGCAAAGCGATTGAAGATTGCATCTTTGGAAGTCTCGCTCCCTAATCCCTGGCACAGTTCCAGTATAAATAATCCATAATTAGACAGTCTGCTACTCTATGGTTCTTAGATCTTGGATCTTTGGAGGTCTCGCTCCCTAATCCTTATTGGCCCTGACACCGTTCCAGTAGAAATAATCCATCCTTAGACAGTCTGCTACTCTACGATCCTTAGATCTTGGACTCAATAGTTCAATTAACAAGCCGACTTCTTCCCTAGATAAAAACCATTCTTAAATAAATTACTTATAAGAATCCAATTTAAAAAGAAAAATTACTTCAACAATAACTACAAAAAAAACATTTAAAAGTGTTGACTCACGTGCGTATCTTTTCGAAGAAAAACACAATGAAAATCTTCATATTGTTAAAAATTAGAAAAGAAACAAGAACTCGTATTGTTTACTCGAAATGCATTATAAACTCTATGTAAACAAATGGAATTCCTCAATTAACTGCTCAACTGCATTTCTCATTTCCTCTTTGTTCAAAATATGTTTTAAATTCAAGAGAACTAAACTTTTTATAGACTCATAGAATGCATATCTTGAATTTGATGGTGCTTTTTTCTTTTTGTATATTATTTTTCACTCTGTGAACATTGTTTACTCAAATTTACATCCGCATTAAAAGCATCGCTACATACGAATAGTTGAAATATCCTTTCCAGATACATAATATATATATCACTGAGCGAGGCGAGCCCGACATACAACTAGTACAGCCTAGGAGTACAGTCTGTGTTTATATTTAAATTTAAAATTTATAAAATAAAAGTTTTCTTCGTAAACAACAAAAAAAAACTGCATCGCATCGTAGGTTTTCATCAAAGCAATAAAAGCTGAATTTATTTATGGACTTTATTATTAATTTTGTTTATAAAATGAATATTTGCTTTTTGTTGTTTCCCCTTTTTGTCTCGGAAAGAATGCCACGCTAATTGATTATGTTTTTAAAAATTCATGTTTTTGAAGTTTTCAGAAAGCATTTTGTGATAATTGATTGAGGAATGAGGAATGTTTGTGGGGAAGTGGTTTAAAAGGTGTTTTTTTATGAGTGATGGAGGGGGTTGTGGGGTATTGCCGTTTGTTTTAAATGGTTGTAGACTGTTAAAGACTTCCAACCATTAAGCTAGAGCTTGAGGTCCCATCTTCGCCAAATACCCATTCTCTTATAGCTAATCAGAATAACTCAGCCCTCAGTCATTCCCATGTTCTTCTTTTAAGCCAGAGCTTTAGGTCCCATCTTCGCTAAATACCCATCCTCTTATATCCAATCAGAATAACTCAGCCATCAGTCGGTTAAAATTATAGACGGCTGACAAGTCTGGGCTTGGCTTGATGCGTAGTGTAAAACAGACATGTTTGCCATCTAAAATTTAAGGCGGCTGATTCAGAGGATGTTTCTGGCTTAAATACACAACAACGCATGAAGGTATCGTTATAATTATTAAAGCATCTTGAGGCCTATTGTAAAAGGCCTGTTCTTAAGTTTTTTGAATGCAGCAGTCAGCTAGCCCTAGTAACACATAGGGCTTAATAATCTTAAATCGGACTGACAGCAAACAAAATCATCTCATTTGCTATTCGCTCCTCAACCTTATAGCTGGAAAAACACTCGTTTCTTGCACACTTCAAGATAATGTGTCATATTAGCATCCTGTTCTACTGTATGTTCAAAGCAATTGTCAGTCAAAAATGCCATAAAATTTCTCATAAAAAAGCTGAAGAAACAGAAATTCACTTTCCACATAACTGTTATAGCACATAAAGCTTCACAGCTTTAAGGGAAAAAGGAACCATTTATATTTAATGTGATTTCCAACACGATAGTGACGACAACATGCTATTAAAAATATAAAAGGCACAAAATTCCATAATTATAGCAATTTTGGGTAATTTTCAATTTTTCCGGTCAATAGCGCGTATACGCAGCGATAAAGTGTGTATTTTAAAACATATTTCTTAAATAATAAATCACATAATTTGTGATGAAACACGCGATGTAATGTGAAATTAATTCGCGAAAAATAATGTATGAATTTTCAATTGAAATTTTTGTGTGGAAAGTGGGAGGAAATTAAATTACTTTTTGACTTCATTCCTTTTAAAATGAAAGTAATTCTTTCAGATATTTATTTCCAAGTGATTGGTTTTATTGTCTTTCTTAAGTGATTGCAGTTCACTTTCATGTAATTTCATATGCCTCATGTAATGAAAATGGAATTGAATTACAATTAAATCGCGTCTGCCTCTGCATTTTTTAATGTTTGTGTTGATTTAGGTAAGTTAAGCGATTCTGACATCAACACCATCACTGACCATCCCTGGCCTCAATGAGGGCTGGAGACAGCAAATGTATCTTCGACTGAAGAGCTAAAGGGAGAACTAATCAAATAATTTTTGTGATGTAGTGCCACTGATTCAAGCCGCAACTCAAAAGACTTATCCGGCTTACGTGTCTGTAGCCAGCTGGTTACAGACATGTCAGCCGTCTCAACCGGTTGAATGGAAAATATAAGCAGATTGCAGTATAATACTTCATTCGGCTTAGCTAACTGTTTCTTCCACTATAAAGGCGAAACAAATAGGCTCCATATCAAAACCTGATGAAGTTTGTAAAATTTTGACAAGGGACGTTAGATTCACTTGATTAAGACGTCAATGCTCGGAATTGTCCCAATTTGGTATGTCATCAATAAGTATTTGTTTCAAATCAGAAAAATAATTAAAGAAATGCCGGGATTTGAACCCAGAAGTTTTTCTCGTGAAATCTATTTAAATACGATAAATTCAAACAACAATTAATGAAAAGAAAAAGTTTCAATTATGAAATATCCATGTAGATAGATAAAATAAAAGACAAAAATTTCAATTACCCCAATGATAAATGAAATCATTTAAAAAAAGATGTTCAGCCGCCATAAAAAAGTGCCGGTTGAAATAATTCCAAAAAGGAGAAGACAACTAAAAATCTCATTAAGATTAAATTCTGTTGATATCGCTTCGTATTATAATCGCATAGACTATAAGGGTTTGAACTTTTAACACGAAAACTCGATCCACTAAGATTAAACAAATGAATTCTGAACATGATTTAATTATCATTCCCATGTTCTTCTTTTTTATAGAAATCGGTGGAGAAAGAAATCTCTTGTTCTATTTTTTTTTGCTGCAAATGGTTCTATTTATAAGCAGCACTGTTGTCTTTATCGGAAAACTCTGATGTTCTGTTTTTCAGTTCAATAGGATGGATATATGTGCGATGATTTATGTTCATTGGTTCCAACTATTAGGTTTTATTTCTTGTATTTATCTTATCGTTTTTTGTTCAGATATTTTCTTTCTCTTCCCAGTTTTATGGACTTTCAGTTTTTTTGCTTCAGAATTTTCTTTCACAGTTTCTTATTTCCTCTTTTAAAAGTTATTGCTGTTTCACAGAATATCGAAGACAATATACAAATTTAAATGAAAATTTAATATCTTTTCCTGGACAAAACGAATTTTGTTCATAGAATTTGTTTGAAAAAATACTTTAGCTGGAAAGGTTTTCTGATTTACTTTGATATTTACTTTTTTGTTTGACTTTTGAGACATTCATTTTAAAGAATTTTATTGAATATATTTTGTTCATTTCACTGGAGTTTTTCTTGAAAAGAAATTACTTTGATGGATGGATTAATGTTTAAAGAGAACATTAAATTCTGAAATAATATTTTAATGGTGAAACATAAACTAATTTAGAATTTGTTTAGTAAAATTCACTACAAATAATAAAATAATTTATAACTTGAGTTCAAATCCTGTCGAACTCACTTTTTTTCAAATTTAGCGGCGGTTTGTCGACTGACATGTCTGGATAACTGAAATTATTGAGAATTACTAAAGAGTAATACTTACAAACTTAGGCATATTTTTCTATTTATAGAGAGCTCAATGCATTTTGAGGTCTTGTGTAAAAGAGAAATACCTCTGGCCTGTTCTGAGGTTTTTTGAATGCCATAGTCGGATATTTCCGGCCACATATATTGCTAACTTCATGTTAATTAAGGAATTGTTCTTACTAACTTAGCCCTACCACAAACTTCACTCATCCATGAAGAGATCTTGAAGCATCTTGAGACCTAGTGTAAGAAGTAAACGTCTCTGGTCTGTTCAGAGGTTTTTTGAACCATCGTCGATTCAAAATCTACACAGGATTTGTCTCAATCTCTCTCTGTTTGCGGTCTCAGAGGTCCAGTTTGTGATTCCTTTTGACGTAAAATCTCCTTCAAGGCAGTCTAATCATCGCAACCGTTGTCGACATGTCCAAGCTACCGAAGTTGTTGTCTTCGCACTCTATCTTGCGATACTGTAGTCTGCATGGTGCTCATGATTGTATCGTATGCGCCACTCATTGTTTGAATACATAGTTTCAAAGAAGAACCTTCCTCTCAAATACCTACAGAAGATTGTTGCTTGATCTCATAATGTCCACGACATATATACAGCCCTATATATCAGAACATGGTAGAATGAGGGTAGATGTTTAGTTTAGTGCTTCTCCTGATGTAACTCGATCTTAGCATTTTCGTGACGTCTACGATTGGCTCGGCAAATCCAAATACCATCTTTCCCCAAACAGAACAAACTTTGTTGAAAATACAACATTACTCTGATGAAGTTAATATTACAGAGCCACCTTTTGTTAGTTGCATAAATAATTTCTTTTCTCATCGTCCCAGAAGAATTGCAAGCAGCAAACAAGAAATCCTCTTATTAGAGAAAAGCCTATCCGACTCTCATCCCTTCATTAAATAGAGAAGAAAAACCATCTCAAGATGTTGAATAAAGATAAGTGAAAAGAAGTTTGTGGAAAGATAGAAAACGTTGCAGTCAAGTGAAAATCAAATAACAAATAGAATCTTTACAATATGGTTTTTAATTAAATTAATGGTGGTAATTAGAATGAGAGTTGCGAGATTGAATAAATCTCTGGCATTGTTGGTCGACATTTTACTTTTCATTAATTCCCACTCCATAAGAACTACAATATCACACGCAATCTAATCAAAGGAAAAAATCATTAATTTTAATTAAAATCGCTCTGTTCACTCCCTCTTCTGTTCTCTACCCTAAGATATATGTTCTACAATTCCATGCTGTCATGTTGGAAAACGGAAGATGTCAAGAAGTCATATTTGGTTGATACAATGCATCATAGTTGCTAGATTGCTAGATAGATGCAACATGTGTTTTTCAGCGCCTATAATTAATTGAATCATTTTCAATTCAATGCTTCCACAATCCACATGGACATTTATTTTTAACCCAGTGGATTGCTGTTCATAATCTGTACTGATTTCGGTTTGAACTTTGTTCTAGTTTTCTATATTTCGATTGGAAATGAGGGTAATTACATTGATTTTATGGTATTTCTAGAGGTTATCTTTTGTCTGGTCAGCATTTGAAGCTGCATGTTTTTTATGAGGCAGTTTAAGAGCTGGATACTCAACACAGTGAATGTTCGTCTGTTGGTTTTTGTTTGTTTTAGGACGCGTAAGGTATTGTCTCAGAACCTTAAAGACAATCTCAAATAATCCCAAATCAAACCAACGAACAACTCTATTGTCAGGTGTTTAAGTTTCTTAGGGCTTGAAATGACTCTTACTGGGATCAGATCCTTAATGGCAGCCATACCTTTAACGAAGGCACAAGTGCCTCTATTGAAGTCTCAATTATTTCATTCATCTGAAGACCTGAGATCCTTCAACGAACGTACAAGTGTTCTTATCTCGGTAGTCCTGAGATCTTGCAAGAACAATACGATTGTCTACTATGAGGCTTAGAGGATTAATGACAATCTGAACTCAACGCACATACGAATGTCCTTATAATGTTGTCTCAATCTCTTCATTCCCTTGGCGAGCCTTGAGATTCCGACCCTATTATCAGTTTCTTGTGCTCATTTTTGTTTCAAGACTTCAAATTACTTTTACTTCTTTCAATGCAGATATAAGTGTCCCTATCATGTAGTCTCAATTTTTTAATTCTTCTGGTATCCTTAGATCCTGCAAGAACGTCTCTTTCTGGCTTCAAAGCCTTAAAATCCAACCCTTTTAAGATTATGAATTATCTTTTGTCTGGTCAGCATTTGAAGCCATATGTTTTTTTATGATTCAGGAAGCTTGATACTCAACACAGTGAAGTTTCTTTAAAGGGCTTGTCTGTTGGAATTTGTTTGGTTTAGGTCGCGTGAGATGTATACGGCCTAGAAAGCAACTGAGGTGCAGACCAAATAACAAGTCTTGGCTCAGAGCCTTAAAGGCAGTCTGTCTCAGAGCCTTAATGACATTTTGACCTTCAACGCAGATACAAGTGTCCTTATCATGTGATCATAATTCTTTCATTCCTCAGTTGCTTTCAGATAATGCAAGAACAACGCAAATGTCTCTTGTGAGGTTCAGAGCCTTAACAACAGTCTGACCTTCAACGTTCTTGAGATAATGTTCGTTTTAAGACTTAATGACACTCTGCAGTTCAACGCATATATATACAAGTTCCCCTATCAGGTAGTTTCAATTCTTTAATTCCTCTGGTGTCCTGTGATTCTGCAAGAACGACTCTATTATGTCTCTTACTATCTTTAGAGCCTTAATGGCATGGCATGATCTTCAACGCAGATACGAATATAACGTTGTCTCAAGCTCTTTATTCCCTTGGCGGGTAGGTCAGGTTCTTGAGCTCATTTTTGGTTCAAGACTTCAAATTACTTTTACTGGGCCCAGCTGGCTACTCAACACAGTGTAGTTTATTTAAGGGACTTTGTCTGTTGGTATTTGTTTTGTTTAGGACTCCTAAGGTATAGCTCTGGGAACAACTTTTGATCAAACCAAATAAGAAGCTCTGGCCCCAGAGCCTTAAAGTCAGTTTGACTTTCAATTCAGATACGTATGATTGCGGTGCCCTTAGTTTTAAGGTTTGCAATGACTCTTACCTTAAGGGTCAGTCTAACTATCAACTCAGATGTACGGATGTTCCTATCATGTATATTCTTATCAAGTCTTTTCTCAAATCCAACAATGATCTTATCTGCATCCTTGTCCACTTTTTTCAAATTCTCTCTTTAGAACACGAAAGAATATCCTCCTTATAAGAGATCCTTTCACCTGCATTAGCATTTTATCAATATCTATCCATTCTTCTTAAAGATTTCAATCTTCTCGCTTTAAGAAAAGTCAATCCTTCCCGCTTTCAAGTCAATTTCTTTAGTCTCAACCCACTAAAACCTCTCAATAATTACAAAAATATGAAAAACGTAAATTGCGCAAGAAAAAATAACAGATTGAAATGAAACCCCTAATTCAGCAACACCACACTCAACTCATGTCATTGGTGAAACCACAAGAAACTAAAACAATTTCAGAAAGATAAGTATCTTAAGTATTGGCCCATTTACATAGCTATTAAAGCCTAACCTAAAAACACAAGAAGAAAAAGTGAAACAAAAGACAACAAATGCAATGGAAGGCAATGCAATGCCATTCCATGCCACCCTGCATCTGAAAAAAGACACAAAAGAAACCTCACAAGCACAGCAAGACAGCTAGCCAGCTAGCCCTATACATAGGATATGTTGCTGTTGGCTTACATAACAACATAAACGTCTAAGCCAACATTCAGTAAACAAAATAGCCAGTTAAAAAGAATAAAGAACATAAAACTTGTTTTGACCATTTATATATTTATATAAAATTTTATATAACTGCTGCAGAGAGAAAGAAAAGAACTGTTTCCTCATAAAAGGTATCTATATCTCCTTCCATGTATATAGCTAAGCTGTACAAGCAACAGCAACACAAAAAAGGTAATGAAAAAGAAATCTGTCGACTGTCGCATATGTTGCTTTTTCAAGACTTTTTCAAGTTTTTGTATACTACTTTTATGTTTATGCAGCTGTGCAACTCTCAGTCCGTTGGTTAGTTCTTTTTTACTCTCTATATACATATATTTTTGTTTCTTCCTTATTTTTGTTACTACCAAATGAACAAGCCAAGTTGGTTAAGCCAAAGGGTCAATAGCACGTGTTCTTCAAACAATTCTTACACTCTTTCCTCTATTTCTTATAAGTTTTATATGAGTCAGGGCTACCAGGTTGGTCTTTTGCTTATTTCGTTGGTTAAAAGAGTTGAAAGATGATGCTTGTCAGGTATATGGGGAAGTTTGAAGACCTGGAAGTCAGCAATCATAGCAAAATCCCATCGCTTAAGCCCTGGGTTCTGATTGTCCGTGCTGGGCTCCGTTGAAGCCTGAACATATTAACAGGAAGATTTTTGGTCAGACCTTTGTAATACTTGGTCTTTCAGAGGTCAAAAGCTTAAGCCTTTAAATCTCTGTATCCTTTTATCTATTCTAACTTGAAGGTCCATCCTAGATTATTTTTTCCAAGCATGCCTGCAGTCTACGTTAAGTTAATTGAGTTTAGACATTGAAAGGTCAAGGACATGCTCTCTTGTACATTGATTTGAAGCGTCCAGGGCTAGTTGAAGACTGAACATATTAGTAGGAACATGTTGGGCAGACCTTTGTAATGCCAGATCTTTCAGAGGTCAACAGTTTAAGCCTTTAAATCTCTGTATCCCCTTTTCAAGCCTAATTCGAAGGTCCATCCTATATTATTTAAGAAATCCAAACATGTCTGCAGTCCAGGTTGAGTTTAGCAGCCTTTTTCGAGATATTTTAAGACTTTTGAAAGGTCAAGGACATCTCTCTAATCAGCGCTCATTATCACCAATTTTATCCCTGTTCTTTAAAACAAAAGCCTGGCACCACAAAATCTTTGTTAATAAGCTCCAATTAGTCTTGAAGACTCGTCTTGTTTTCGTAGATGGATGCCATGCCACCAGGTGCAACAAAATAAGACAAAAAATCCTTGAATTTTAAAATAAGACAGAAAGCAAAACCAAAGAGAGCAGCATATGTTGCTGATTGCGGGTTACATAAATTCTTGTTTATAATTAAAAGAAATAAATAATCTTTTGAGGAAAATGGGTTGGTTGGCTGGTCGTATAGTTGTTGTCGAAAACCGCACAGAAGACCAGAGGATGTTTTTCCATAAAAAACTATTTGTTTTCTTTCGTTGAACGTTGACCGTTGAGTAATATTGGAGCAGAGTAAAGTCCTTCGACCACGGCACCATATAAAATCTTGTTTGTGGTTTTTAACCATATTGTCTGCTTCGCTGAGTTTTTAAATGTTGTATTTTTTACTGCTGTATACTTCTTCTCTGCTGTAACAAACAAAAAAAATTTGCATTTTTTTAATTTATGAAAAAAAGGATTAACAAAAGCATCAGCTCTCGCTAGGACTAACAAATGAAGAGAACAATAAAGAGTTAGCGAGAGAATTTAATTAATGTCATAACTTCACTACTCTATGGTATCTGACGGTTGCTTCCATTATTGGCAACAAAGACCAACGAGAATGAATAGGTCCAATCAAAAATTTAAAGGGATAACAGAATATTTATTTCGGTGTCCAGTATGGAATTATGTCATATTAAGATCGTTTAACTATGTGGAGCTCTCATTTTTTATTGTGGCTTTCCATTTTATGATGGAATTTTTTTGTCACACGTTATTTTAATTCTTTTATTCATGTGTTATATTCTCAAGGCTTCAATTAGTGAGGATTGTCTTCTAAGACAAACTAAGTATAATTTGTTTGTCTTGAGGAAGTCATGGAGATGAGATGTATATTAGTTTTGGTTACTTAGGTTTGCGTGATACGCAAACGATATCATGGAGGTGTCAGGCTTTGGAGACTAACTGGAGACAAATAATGCTATATGAGAAATCATCAGTTGTACCGTTGTTCTTTTTTAATAGAAGGTCAAACACCCAAAACCAAAACATGGCAAGTCCAACCAGGGGCGTATTTATGACGTCCTTTGCTCTTCGAGTAATTATTTTTTTCATAATTCGGTAGCTTTCGACGTGCAAATGATATTGACGAATGCTTCTTGGATAATCTGACTTTCTCGACCTCCTCAAGTGGAAAGACTCTTTTGTCTTGTTAATTTCCTTATTTAATAAAATAATATATCTATTTGGTCTCTTTTTCTCAGTCCCCTATTAAGACACTTTCATCGGTAGAATTTAAATCTTCTTTAGTCAATTTTAGGTAGTTGGTTGGTGTAGGTGCTAGCACTCTCGGCT
>JXPG01020651.1:4244-14410 GCA_001015175.1 Megaselia abdita
AAAATTTTGGTTTTTTTTTTTTTTCCACCAAAACTTCTTAATTTAATCATTTTAAACATTTTCTAGAAGAAATGTTTTGTTAAAAATCCAATTTGAAGAAGTTGAATTTTTGGAACAAAAAATTAATAATGTTCATTTTGTTTTTCAGAAAAAATTACGGACAAGTTTTGTTCGTTTTTTTCACGAAAACTTCTTGATTTAATCATTTAAATCATTTTCTAGAAGAACAGTTTCGATAAAACCAAACTCAGCTTAAAAATTCTAAAAAAACCCTTTCCACAAAAAACAAAACCCTAGTATAATAATATATATATTTGATCATTGCTCTAACGTTATCACCGAATTTTTATGAAATAAATTAACAATGAATTTTTTAAATACAAAATATCTGAATTTCAACAAACGAATTAAATTTTGGCTTCTTTAAGACACAATAGTTAATAATAGTGTAAAACCTTAAAACTAACTAAAGCAACAATAATGCAATTAGAAATTGTTAACTTGGTTGCTGTTGATATATCAATGCGAGTATTGGCTTGAAGATAGATCCACTCACTGAGACCTGCGATGTTCTGAGAAGCACATCTAATAAAATAGTTGGTATTATTAGATAAACTATCCAAAATAAAATCGTCGTCACTTTGAAGGTAAAAGTATTTCTCGTCCGCTGTTAACCAATTTACAGACTCAATGTTTTTCGCGCGGATCCATTCCACTTTGAATCTGTAAATGTCCATCGGATTTGTCCTTCTGGCTTTTCTCGGTTGGATTTCCAATACAAAAGTATTTTCGATGTGTTTGACGACTTTGCAAAGTGAAGGACTCTTCGGCTTCCGACCCTCATTCAAGTTTATCATTCGATCGATTGAGCCTCTGGAATTGTTGGCTTTGCAGACGTACTCTCCGAAATGTTGTTTATCCTTGACATTTATCTCTATTGTCGACTTACTGGACTCGTCGTGAATTGAATAGAACTTATCCTTGACAGGCAGTAAACGCTTTGTGTTGTGATACCAAGTTATTAAACTGATTGGCTCAGAGTCGACTTCACAAGTTAGATTGGCGTTCCCATCAATAAAACTGTACATATTGTTTGGAGAGTTGTTCCACGTCCAGGCTGGAGGGTCTGTAAGGAAGATTTGTGGTTTTAATTAATTTTGAGCATATATACACAATGTTGTGAATGAAATCATTTTTTTAATGATATATTTTAAATTAATTATGTATTTATTTTTGCTGGGAAAAAGTGTATTTTTCTAATTTTTGAGGGTATTTATTGTGTTGATGAAACTTATATAATATTTTTTAATTTCCTGGTTTATTTTAATTTTTTTAGCGTGTTGTGAAATAATTTTCTTTTTGTTATTGGTATGTAGTATATCACAACAGACGCTCTAATTCCTGGATAATGCTATATCTCTCGATCCCTTATCTATCTATCATCAGCAGCCATTACAAGGGGCCATAATTTGAAGCTTCTAACTAGAACCTAGTCTTCCAATCCGATTTGCTTCTTAAAAATATCAGAGGCAGGTTGGTTACAGATGCTCTACCAGCTATAGAAAAAAGGGTGCTACAAAATAATATGTTTTTTTATTATTTTTTATTTTGCTATAATTAGAATTAATTTAGAAATTCCAAAGATTCCATGAAAATCTGACCACGGAGCCGCTTCTGGAATTTTTTAATTTATTCCGTTGCAGACATATATAATTCAAGTTTAGTNGAAAAAAGGGTGCTACCAAGTAATATGTGTTTTTTTTATTATATTAATATTTTTTATTTTGCTAGCAACCGTTTTAAATTCAAAACATATTTCCAGATTAATTTAGAAATTCCAAAGATTCCATGAAAATCTGACCACGGAGCCGCTTCTGGAATTTTTTAATTTATTCCGTTGCAGACATATATAATTCAAGTTTAGTTGAATAATCCTTGTCGATTTATTGTATAAGCAACATATCCACAGACATGATCAACTCATTTTTATTGATATAAGCTTTTAAATTACCAAATTCTCATATTACAATATTTTTTAAACTAATTCTCCATATAACTATTTTAAAATTAAATATATATTTAAATAAAACACAAAATTGTTTTAAAAATCGCCGTGAACATTTTGAGGGGTTGTTGCATTTTTAAAACTTTTACAAAGAAAGGAAAATGGATTTTTTTCTATATTACAATGATTTTTTCTATCTACAATGAGAAAAACAGTACAGATTTTAAAAAAATAAGAAGACAAATATAAAATATACAAGAACTCATTAAAATATGTACCATTTATTGAGTAGGCTTCATAATTGAGTGTGTAAGCTACTCCTTAACTCATTTTTCCATGTTCGCTCTTATTCAACATAATTTATTGGTTTTACCACAAGAATAAAAAACAAAATGTATAAGCTTTAATTTCGATAAATTTTTATTAAATTTAAATGTTAAACATCAAAAAAATTCCATTTAATAACTTTTTTTATATTTCCAAATAATTGTATTCATAAATTTAACAAGAAACAAATAAAGCATTTTAAGATTGTGTATTTTTTAATAAATGACTACAGTTTGAATATTTTGCAATTATAATGTATAATTTAAATGTTCAGAATTAATTTGAAATCTTAAGAAAAATCAAATTAAACTTTTAACAATTTAAGTTCAGTTTCAAAAACTTAAAAATTTGAAAAAATACTATTTCTCATACTTTTTGTTTTATATATTTTCAATTTAAATTATATTTTAGTTTATAATATTTTGTTTTTAAATCTTCATAATTTGAAGAATTTGTAATTTTCCAATTTTGTATTAGTAAAAAACTCTAATTATAAATATATTTTTATTTTTTAAACTTTTGATGGGTTTTTAAATTAAAAAAATTAAAATTTGGTTTCAAACCTTTCGCATGAATTTCAAATAATTCCATTTCATATTTTTGTTTATATTTAAAATTTAAAATTTTGTTTTAAAAAATGTTCTAAAAGTGTTGACAATAAGTTGAACACATACTCAAAAAAGTGTTTATAGCCATCAAAGCCTTAATGACTTGATTATGGATATGTCACTTATAATAAAGCTTGTTTAATTTGTTTATAATCAATATTTTACGATGATAAATACGCTTATTCCATAATTTTTGGACCGAGCCGTTGATATCCATACTATGGATTTGGATTTCAAAAACATGAATGGAAAATTTTGATGCAATTAACAAATTTATAACCATGACATCTATATAAAAAGGATCGAAATGAAAACAATTCAAATGACAAGAAATTACCACAAGACTAAAAAACAATAATTTAAATAAAACTCTTTTATATAACTACTTTTTACATATATTTCTTTCCGAAATTTAAATGTTGTTACAAAATCTTTTCATAAATTTCAAACATAAAACAAATTCCAATTTATAATGGTTTTTTAAATGTTTAATTCAAATTATACTTTAAAAGTTTTATTTATAAGTTTAAAAATAGAACAAAAAATTAAGCTTTTCATACTTTGCAAATTTTGTAATGTTATAGGTATAAGAAAGGTTCAAAATTTCCAGAAACGGTAACGGAAATCTTGAGAGGAGTCAGAAAATATGTATATGTTCCTTCAAGAAAGAGCAAAGTAAAATCTTGAAGTTTTGTCATCAAAACAATAAATACAAATCAAACAAAAATAATGAAATATTCACGAAATAATTAAAAAAAGAATAATAAATAAATAAAAAAATAAATAAAACTCAACAAACAGATAATATAAATATAAAACCAATACATCCAAGAACATAACAAAAATTTTAAAATTAAACAAAATAAACAAATATTGTATAATAAATAAAAAAAAAAGATAATAACAAATCTAGAAAGAGATAATGCTAATATTAAAGTAAATTATTAAAAAAAAAAAACAAACATATTCTTAAATAAGTACTCAAAATAGATAATAAAAATATTATTTAAAAAGTAAAACAAAAAAGTAAAAAAAAGTCATCATCCAAACTATACAATACAGGTCGAAATTGCTTAATTCGATTCCCCAAAAAACTTAAAAGCATTTTGAAATATCAAGGTTATCGAATTGTTAAATTTTTGAAATATTAAAAAGAAATTAGTGAAGAAATGCTTTTAAAAAGCTAAACAACTAATAAACGAATATCAAAAAATCATACTTGTGTTAATGTTTAGCTTACGAAGAAATGTTGAATTCAGATTTTTTTAACTGTTGCTACTCTGCAGTTATAAAGCTTCTCTTTTTGGATGAAATATTGAACCACAAAAAATGTCATATCTTTAATTTTAAAAATGAGTATGTTTTTATTTTAATCTTTTTCTTAAACTGATATTTCAAAAATTTAAAACAAATTTTAAGATTTCTAAGATATTATATTTTTGTAGGGTTTGATTAAAAAAAGAAACAAAAAAAAATATAAAAATTGAATTCCTGAAAAAACTGATTAAAAACTTAAAATTTAATTTTGAAAACTTTAATAAATATATAATTATTGATAACTGTATAATATTTATCTTATTCAATACAATAAAATCGATAATTTCTTATTAAGCTTCGTTGATTCCAAAAATCTTAATGCGCATTGAAAGACTACTTTTCCAACGATACGACAATTGTCTACATTTTCGAATGTAGATATATATTAAACAAATTTAAAAATTGCTTTTCAAAAAATATGAAACAAAAAAGAAAAAATTCGTATACATAAAAAAATCCATTAGTGTGTATTACAAATAATCCCAATTGACTAACCTAACATCCATATAAAAATAAATATTATTCAACTCATTAATTTCAAGATTATTTGAATTAACAATATGGATTTTGGTCTTTGTTTCTAATAAATACACAATTTACAATTTTGTTTGTGTACTTAAAATAAATTTGGAAGTTTGCTTACTTAAATTGAATATTTGAAAATGATTCAAAACAATTTAAGAATATTGAAACAAATCATAAACAAACCAAGAAAAGCAATATAATGTTTAATTATTTATCTTGTCTAGAAAAAATTTAAAATTATAAAGTTCAAAAAAAATCTTGAACAATATAAAATTTGAATATTATAAAAAAATATGTAATTTCAATTCAATTCAATTGGTTTTTTCTTCGAAACAATGTTAAGTAACGGTGTTTTTTTTTTTTTATATCTTAGAATTTTTCGTTTATGTTATATTTTAGGTGTTAAAAAAAACGCAATTATTAAAATATCCTTAATTTATTTTGTTTAAATTTAAATCTCAAAACTTTAACAAAATAAATGCTAGTTTTGTTTTTTTTACGCCTGAGACATAACGCCCGTAGACTTAGTGTCTGAATTCTCCAAGTATTTATGAAAAAAATAGTAAAAAAACATATTAATTTGAAAATTAAATAAAATTTCTTTTTTTCTAAAAAGAAGTTCTATGAATAAATTATTGAAAGGAACATTTTATCTCAAAATTTTTTTAAATTAAATAAAATCTTAAATTTACTAAATATTTATAAAAAAAAGTACTATGAATAAATTATTAAAAAGAACATTTCGTCTCGAAAATCAAACTGAATTTTTCTTTTGCAAAATATTTAAAAACATTTTTTTATAAAAAGAACATCTTTCTTTGAAAAAAAAATAAATAAAATAATTAATTTTCTTAATATTTCATCTCAAAAATAAAATTAAATTTTCCTAATATAAAAAAATATTTTTTTTTAAATTACAATTTACGTGAAATTGCTTTTCTTCTACGAAGTGTTTTATTTGATTAAATTAAAATAATTTCCTAAAAAAAATACAATATTTTTAAATGTTCATAATTTTGTAAAGGGGTACCACAGTCAAATTGTTGAGTCAAAAATACAATTTTCATGAAATTGACTTTTTAATCAAACTTTTCTTCTACAAAGTGTTTAATTTGAGTAAATTAAGATTTTTTCATAAAAAAATACAATATTTTGTAATTTTTATATTTTTGCAAAAAATGCAAAATTGTTAATTTTTTTAGTCAAAAATAAAATTTTAGTGAAATTGCTTTTTTGATTAGACTTGTCTTCTAGGAAGTGTTTTATTTGAGTAAATTAAGATGTTTCCGTGAAAAAATACAACACATTTTTTAATTAAATAAAACTAAAATATTTCTTATTATTAAAAATTATTTTTATTTTGAAAATTAAATCAAATTATCATTTCCATAAATATTTTTAAAAAAAGTTCTATGAATAAATGATGACAAAGAACATTCAATCTCTAAAATCGAGCTGAGTTTTCCTTTTGCAAAATATAAAAAAAAATCGAGAATTACTAAAAAGAACATTCTATTTTGAAAATAAAATAAAAAAATGTTTCTCATTATTGATTAAAAAAATTTAGTAAACAAAGATGTTATTTTTAAAATTAAATTAAATTTTCATTTAAATGAATATTTAAAAAAAAAAAGTTGTATGAAAAATTAGTAAAAGAAACATTTTTTCTCGAAAATCAAACTGAATTTCCTTTTTGCTAAAAAATTAAAAAAAAAACAATTCTTTTTTTAAATTAAATTTTTTTTTTCAATTTTTTTAATTATTTTATTTTGATAGAATTGAATTTTCCTAATTTTAAGACATATTTTTTTTAAATTAGTACTAGCAACATTTTTATTTTGAAAATTATTATATTAAAATAAAATGCTTCTATTTACAATTTTTTTTATTAATTTTTTTTTCAATTTTCTAAATATTTTATCTTGATCAAATTGAATGTTGTTAGTATTAAAACATTTTTTTAAATTATTGATAGAAAATTTTTTATTTTTAAAAATTTAATAAAATTAAAATGTTTCTAATTATTTATAAAAAAATTTAGTAAAAAAAAAAAAATTTTTTAAAAAGTTCTATGAATAAGTAAAAGGAACATTTCATCTTTAAAATAAAACTAAATGTAAATGTTTCAAATATTAAACACGATTTTGTTTTCAAAAATTAGCAAAAAGAACATTTTATTTCAAAAACTAAATAAAATTTTAATTTTTCTAAATATTTATAAAACAAAATGAAAAAATTATAAATTTCTTCTCGAAAATCAAACTGAATTTTACTTTTGCAAAATATAAAAAAAAACAATTTTTTTTCATAAAAAGAACATTTGTCTTTAAAAATAAAAAAAAAATAAATTTTCTAAATATTTTATCTCAAAAATCAAACTTAATATTAAAACATATTTTTTTTTAATTATTGATAGAAAAAAAATTATTTTGAAAATTAAATAAAATAAAAATGTTTCTAGTTTTATACACAAATTTAGTAAAAAAAGTGAAAACTATAATTTTATTTAAAGTATTTAAAAAAAAGTTCTATGAATAAATTATTAAAATTAACATTTCGTCGCAAAAATTAAACTTAATTTTTCTTTTGCAAAAAAATATTTTTAAAAAAATTCGAAAATTAGTAAAAAGAACCTTTTATTTTGAAAATTAAATTAAATTTTAAATTTTCTAAATATTTCTAAAAAAACAGTTCTATGAATAATTTAGTAAAAACGAAAATTTCATCTCAAAAATTAAACTGTATTTTCCTAATATTAAAACAGATTTTTTTAAATTACTAATAGGAACATTTTCGTTTGAAAATTACATAAAACTAAAATTCTAATTATTTATAAAAAAAAGTTTTATAAAAAAAATAGCCAAGAAAGTATTTATTTTGAAAATTAAATTATCATTTAAATAAACATTTAAAAAAAATGTCTATGAATAAGTTAGTAAAAGGAACATTTGGTCTCGAAAATCCAACTTTTGCAAAATATTAAAACCCATTTTTTGTTAATATTAAATCAGATTTTGTTTAAAATTAGTAATAGCAAAAATTTTGTTTTGAAAATTAAATAAAAATGTTTTTAATTATTTATAACAAAAAAAGATTTATAACAAAAATTGGTAAAAAAAGATTTTATTTTGAAAATTAAATAAAATTTGCATTTAAATGAATATTTAAAAAAAAAGGTTCTATGAATAAATTATTAAAAGGAACATTTCGTCTCGAAAGTCAAACGGAACTTTCCTTTTGCTAAATATTAAACATTTTTTTTTAAATTAGTAAAAAAAAACATTTGATTTTGAAAATAAAATTAAATCAAATTTTTCAAATATTTCTAAAAAAAAATATTAAAACAGATTTTTTTTAAATTATTAATATTAATTAATATTAAAAAAGTTGCTTTTTAAAATTAAAACGGAAAATTTTATTTTTGAGAATTAAATAAAGTGTTGTTAGGTTTTTGCTTTACAAAAGAAAAAACTTTCCTAGAGTTATAGAGTTATTTGTATTGGTTCGGTTTATTTTTATATCCTAAATCCTGAAAAAAATAAGACATTCTTTCATTTTATTTGGATGAATTTTCCCCCAAATGTTATGTTGTATTTTCCCGGATATTATTTCTCAATTTCAGGTTTATAATTTCAATTCGGTTGGATGTTATTTATTTGTTTTAAGAATCCTAATAAATAACATACATTCATATTTTTAAATTAATTTTTGACTCAGGTCATAAGTCATCAGGCGCTACATCATCAGAATATGAGCCATAGAGCCTCCAAAGAAAATATCACAAAAGAATCTAAGAGGTACGAGACACTTCATAGACTAACCTTCACCATTGCTTTGAAAAAAAAAAAGTTCTACTCACATTACACTTTCAGTTGAATGTTCAACTGTCGTATATCGGATACGGTTTCAGAGACTTGAAAGGCTCTACAAATGTATTCTCCTCCATCGTCCTTTGTAATATTCTTGATGAGAATGCCGTTGGAAACCTGTAAGAATTTTGGATGTGGAACTGCAAAAAAAATGCAATTGTAAAGAAAAGCGTTTCAAAAACATANTCGGATACGGTTTCAGAGACTTGAAAGGCTCTACAAATGTATTCTCCTCCATCGTCCTTTGTAATATTCTTGATGAGAATGCCGTTGGAAACCTGTAAGAATTTTGGATGTGGAACTGCAAAAAAAATGCAATTGTAAAGAAAAGCGTTTCAAAAACATAAGAGCACTTACACTTCATCTTTTTGCCGTTTCTCTCCCATTTAGAAATAATTGGTGTTGGATCACCTTCAGGTCTGCACTTGATAATTTTGTCCATTCCTTCTGGCGCAGACTGCAATTTATCCTCCTCAGGAAAAGAAATCCTTTCTACAAAGATTCCAATTCACAACAATATAAACTTGAAAGTTGTCAAGAACATACTATTAACAATCAACACAAACGATTCCTTGTACTCCCCTCCATCCGTTTCACAGGTCCATTTACCTTTGTCATTCAATGAGATTTTCTCAAACACCAGTGCCAGTTGTGCTAAATACATAGAAAACATAACAAAACATAACAAAATATATATATATATATAAAGAACATAGTGTAAACAAAGCCAACCTCCTTTATCCTCCACATGTATCCTTTGGTCGGTGCTGCCAACAATGAAACCATTGGGTGCTCTCCAATTCGTCCTCAGATTACTCTTACAGAACACAATATGTGAATCATTGACGAAATGAGTTATTTCTGGTATTGATGGAGCTATCGAGATTTTGTTGCCAAAAGTGAATGTTACAATGATGAATATTAAAGCTAGCTGGAAGACCATTCTACAAAGAAACATTGTTATGTTCGTTGTTCTTGTTACGTATACGCATAGGTGTGAATGCGGAACTCTCACAGTGATGACATCATACGTTGATGTTGATGATATACCCGTATCCTTTTTTGAGCACTTATATTCTTAAGGAGTTGATTAATATTTAAGTTCCATTTTCTTCAACAAAAACTATTGTAATGACGACAATTTAAACTACGACTATAAACAACTAAACAGAAAAGAACAATAACTAGGCCACACAGAAGGCAATGATGACAATGGTGTATTTTTGCGAATGTCCTTCAGCAACATTCTTGCAAATCAACAAATGTATACACGGAAGGGTGAAAATTGTTGCGAAACATCTTATCTATGTTTCCGGAGTGGGGTGATTTCCTTTACAGTTGTTTTTATGTGAACAGGACAATCAACAGATGTTTACTCGATATTATTGTGAATCAATGAGATATTTTCATTCAATTTGCTCGTCCTTTGAAGAGTAATTGTGATGAGATGGCTATTACTTTTTCGATACATTTTTGATTTCCTTTTGGCAAAAGTTATATTAATTGGAATACTGT
>JXPG01020663.1:3928-16925 GCA_001015175.1 Megaselia abdita
ATTTTAAAATTATATTTTTTCTAACGTTAAAAGTTTACATTTGAAAACAATTTGGGATTTGGATTTTTTTTTTAATTGTATAAATCTACAAACAACAAATTTTACGATTCGAAATATAACAAAAACATGTTTGCGAAAATAATAATACAAATTAACTTTAAGGTTAAAACAAATTAAATAATCCAATTTTTAATTCAATTGTAAAAATTTAATAAAAAATGTTTAATTAAATTTAAAAACTTGTCACTTTAAAAGTTTCACTATTAGCTTTGTAGGGCTAATTTTTTTTGAATCAGCAAGGTTTAAAATAGATAATTTTTACTTTGAAATTTGTGTATGAACTGTAATATGCATCGAAAAATCTATATAAATTAAAAAAGTAATGCCAAGTAACCCAAAAATTTTTCTTTACATAAGGCTTTTTTTATTTGTTTTGATGGATTTTTAGGGCTCTAAACGGCTTATTTTTAACTTGATGAGATTTGTATGAGCCCTTTTTAAAGAACAAGGCACTTATTGTTTTATAGAACAAGGGGAATTCATTTCGCTGACAATCATTTATTTGAAGTTTAAGTAGTCTAGAAGAAATCTTCTTTATATATTATTTGAGATACATATTTATTTGTTAACTAAGGTAGGATTTCAACATTTAAAATAGTTTTAAAATAAAAGAAAATGCGTCGAAGTTAAAATTATTCTTTTATGAAGCTTCAATCGGAAAGAAATTCAATTCAGGGCTTCCATTTCTCAAGCAATTCAAGCATTTTCTGATTCTCAATCATTTTGCTAAAAGTCTCAAGCATCTTAAGCATTTGATCTAAATAAAACTCAATAGTATTTTTCTCAAAATTGTTGCAAAAAAGATTTGAGCTCTCCCACTCAGTAATTTTATTTCCAGTCAAAGACTTCTAATACAATAGTTTGTATTGTTCTATTGGAATTTAGTTTATCCTCATGGCTTGGTTCAGTTTTTATTTTGTAATGTATAAGCTTTCGAAGTTGTATACAATTTGTTACAAAATACTTGTTTTAATACTTTGAAATTTAATTTAATAATGAAACTTAGCTTAATTTTAAGGTTCAATATTTCCAAAATATTTAGAGTGTCGTAACTTCAAGTCTCGTTTTTTTTTATTTGATCAAAAATATTAATAAACAAATAAACATCGAACACTTAAAATAATGTTATATCGTTCTAAAAAATAAAACAACAATTGTTCTTATACAAAACTTTTAGTAATTCTGTTTAATAATCAATATTTAAAGTATTATTTTAAGAACTTGAAATAAAAATACTAAAACACTATCGAAAACTTATAAAAAATCTATAAATATTTTCAGTAATTTTTAGTTTAGTTTTGAAATGTTATGAGCAGTTTTAAACACACATTTTGCAAAACACGACAACTGCTTCCTTAAACAGGAATTATGTGAAGAATGCTCTAAAAATGTGTTTACAACCTAAAAAAACCCAAAAAATTATATCTTAATCCAAGCACCTTTGGCAACTTAGTAGGTAGGATTAGGTAGTTGGTTGGTGTAGGTGCTAGCACTCTCGCCTTCCAGTCTGACGATTCTGAGTTCGATCCTCAGTGCACACGTCAGAATTTTTCGTAAGAAATTTTCTTTCGTGTGAGTCGGATATACTACCTGACGCCACCCTCGTCGTTTCGATGTTGATGAAATAAAGGGTACCTCTAATACACTCGTTAAAATAGCAGACAGCTCATCACTGACTCTATTCAGAGGAAGAGGGAAAACTAACAATACTGATGTAGAAAAGCAGCTGGTAAACACATAGGAAGCAGACATTCCTTAATATCACTGCTACACCTTGAGTCAGCTTTGGCTCGTTGTGTGATTTTGTTTTTTTTTTGTTTGGCAACTTAAGGAATTTGAACTTTTAAAAATCAAGCATTTTGAACTTCAAACCCTTAAGCATCTCAAGCGCTTGAGATTTTTTTTGGTAGTGGAAGTGCTGATGAAAGTAAAGAGAAGAAAAAAACAAAAATTCCACAAATCAGCTCCATCAACTTACAGTGGAACTTCTGGGGATCCCTAACAAGGAGAAAAAACGCCAAAAGCGTAAATAAATGTTGTCATAATGAGCAATGCTTTGGGCTCTACCCCCCATTTTGTTCGAAATAACTTCGTACGCTGGTTGCGAATTCTAAATGGAATAATCGTTTGAATAAATCCTTTGTTTTCCATGGAAACCTATTCGATGGGTAATACACATAATAATCCTCATGAAATTCGGAAGAACAACCCGGTTTTTCTTGGAATGACCAATTACCATTAATCTCTATTTCTCAAAGGAAATAGAACTGAACTGTGTGTGTATCTTAGCTTATCCATGTTTTTCTCATTTGTCTAATCCATTGATACGAAAAAGTATTGTAGAAGTATCTGGTTGTTTGAGAACTTCCTGTATTTTATATGTTTAAGGAGCTTTTATAATACGTCTTCGAGGGGTTGACAAGTTGTTAATTTTCGAATAAAATTTTACTGTGTTTTTTTGCTGAAGCTGACAAGATTTTGGCTTTAAAAAATCATATGTTTTCCTTATATATACATATATATTTTATCATATATTTTCCAATCAAATAAAATGTTCAAAGATTTAAAAGAAAAAAACTAGTACAAAAACCAAAAGTTCTAAAAAAAAGTAGTATTTTATATATACAATATAATAAAACCTCTCTTTCCCCACAGCTTCGAGATTTATCATCTCAGTTTTACCTAACTGAGGCTGATATTGGAAAGAACCGTGCCGAAGCCTCTTGTTCTCAACTCTCCGAGTTGAACAATTATGTTCGCACAACATCTTACACCGGAGATCTCACTGAGGATTTCTTGAAGAAATTCCGTGTTGTCGTTCTCACAGAGGCTTCCGGAAGTGAACAGAAACGCATCGCAAAGATCGCTCATGAGAACAATATTGCATTTATTATCGCCGAGTCGAGGGGTGTTTTTGCCAAGATCTTCTGTGACTTTGGAGAGAACTTTACTGTCTACGATACAACTGGAACCAATCCGTTGTCCTCAATGATTGCAAGTGTCACCAAGGACGCTGAAGGAGTTGTCACCTGTTTGGATGAGACCCGTCACGGATTTGAAGACGGTGATTATGTTACTTTCACTGAGGTTCAAGGTATGACTGAATTGAATGGTTGTCCACCAATTAAAATCAAGGTTTTGGGCCAATACACCTTCAGCATTGGAGATACCACCAAATTCAGTGAATACGTTCGTGGAGGCACTGTAGTTCAAGTGAAGATGCCAAAACAGTTCTCTTTCAAAGAGTTGAGTGTTGCTGAAAAAGAACCAGAATACTTGATTACTGATTTTGCTAAATTCGATCACCCAGAATCATTGCACGTTGCATTCTCTGTTCTCGGTAAATTCATCGCTGAAAACGGAAGATGTCCAAAACCATGGAACAACGAGGATGCTCAAAAGTTCTTGGAAGCTTGCAAAACTGTCAACGCCGATGTGAAAGAAAGTTTAATATTACAATTTGCCAAGACTTGCGCTGGCGATCTTTGTCCATTAAATGCTGCTATTGGTGGATACGCTGCTCAAGAAGTAATGAAAGCTTGCAGTGGCAAGTTCTCACCCATCCAGCAATTCATGTACTACGATGCCATCGAGTGTCTACCAGAAAACGATTTACCAGAGGAAGAAGCTCAACCACAAAACTCTCGATATGATGCTCAGATCGCCATCTTCGGGAAGTCATTCCAAGAAAAGCTTGGAGATGCTAGGTAGGTTTTTTTATATATTATTTTTTACTTAAATTATAAATACTTAAAAAATAAATAAATAAAACAATTAAAAACTCCCCAACAGATATTTCATTGTTGGCGCTGGCGCTATTGGTTGTGAGCTGTTGAAGAACTTTGGAATGGTGGGAGTTGGCGCTGGAAAGGGAGAGATCATAATCACCGACATGGACTTGATTGAGAAATCCAATTTGAACAGACAGTTCTTGTTTAGACCACATGATGTTCAAAAGCCCAAGTCAACCACGGCCGCGAAAGCTATCAAGAGAATGAACAACCAGGTTAACGTAACCACTTACGAGCTTCGTGTTGGTTCTGAGACTGAGAAGGTTTTCACAGAGGAGTTCTACGGAAAACTTAGTGGAGTTGCTAATGCTCTCGATAATGTAGACGCTAGGATTTTCATGGACAGGAAATGTGTCTTCAACTGTATCCCTTTAATTGAGTCTGGCACTTTGGGAACTATGGGTAATGTTCAAGTAGTGATTCCATTCCAAACGGAATCCTACAGTTCCTCACAAGATCCACCAGAGAAGAGTATTCCAATTTGTACTCTGAAGAATTTCCCCAACGCAATCGAACACACTTTACAATGGGCACGGGACACCTTCGAAGGTGTTTTCATGCAAGCTGCTGAAAACGCTTCTCAGTATATGTCAGATCCCAATTTCGTTGAGAGAATCACCAAGTTGCCAGGTGTTCAACCACTAGAAATCTTAGATTCAGTAAAGATTGCCTTGATCAATGAGCGACCAAAAGAGTTCTTGGATTGCGTGAAATGGGCTCGTCTACATTGGCAAGAACAGTATTCGAATCAAATTCGTCAGCTCTTGTTCAATTTCCCTCCAGACCAATCCACTTCATCTGGTCAACCATTCTGGTCTGGACCAAAAAGATGCCCAGAAGCTCTCGTCTTCGATGTCAACAATCCATTGCATTTGGATTACATTTACGCTGCTGCTAATCTCAAAGCTCAAGTTTATGGAATGCCACAGCTTAGAGACAGAAACGCTATCGCTCAATTGGTCTCTCAGGTTGAGGTGAGTTTTTCTGTTCTTTTACTCTAATTTTTTTTTATTATGATATTTAAATTTAACAATCAAACGAAATTTAATTGAAGAGAGACTTTTGTTCAAAGGAAATTCAATAATGTATTTGGGAAACAATAGATTTGTAAATATCATAACCTGAGGCTTTATTTTATACATTAAATCCTGGCCATTTCAAAACCAACAAATTTTTACTAAGTTAAGTCAGGTTTTTGAAAGGGAAAACTGCATAGCGATCCTACTATCACTGTACTAAACGAAAGCTGTAGAAATATCGCAAGTGTGAATTCCTTGATTTCCATGAATTACAACAGTATGTAAAGCTTTTTCTGTGGATCTGCGTCAGCGCGTCAGTCAAATGCTCTACTGTTTTAACGAGATATGAAGAGAGGCTAATGGATCGAAAGTCCTTGGCAGTAGAATTTTCGGGGTTTTGCAATAAAAACCAACTTGATCCTCTCCACTTAGTATGTAGCAGAGTTTTGATGACGCTTCCTCAATTACAATTATACATTCTTTACAATACTCAAAGGAACTCTTCGGCAAAGCAGGATTAAAAATCCGTTAGAAATGTTTACCCCTCGGGAAGATGCTACTCTTTGACATAATTTTACGTAATTTAAAAGTCTCATTACAGAACTCCTTTAAAGTTTTCCTTTGCACTTTAATAATTATAAATTTAAGAAGTCTTCAACCACACTTATAATTTTTCCTAGATTTTGATACTTTGTCTGGAGTACATTCTTTAACTCAGCTCATTTTCTTTAACATTTTAATTAGTTTTAAAAGAAATGATTGTGTTCAGAAAATCTATAAAATTCATAAATTCGATTCTTAAATTAAATCAAAGATAAACTCAGCCTCTCAAATTGATGTCATGGTGGTAAGGTAATTCGTGAATGGAACATTGAGGCTTCTTGTTTTTCATATGGAAAATATGCGACTACAATCATAATGGCTTACTGTTTGGTATTTCAATGATTATATGTGTTTCCCCTTTCAACATTTTTAAAGACACACATCCACTTTACAGATCCATCTGAGAGGAACAAGTTTAGCTTCTCCATTTCAACCAGCGATATTCCGAATCAAACAAGATTAAATGGCTAAAAAAATTGTTAAATGCAATTGTTTCATTGAGAATATTGAAAGTAGTCTGAAAATGTTTGAAAACCATCAAAAACTTGTTAAATAAAAGTAAAATAAAAATATATTAGAAATTTTGAAAAATTAAATCAATCAAATTATGATTATATCACTTTGAACTTCCAAAAACCAACCCATTAAAATAAGAAGAACACTAATATTTTCGAACTAAAAAATAACAATGTATATTAAACTCCCAAATATACAAGAAGTAACATAAACATAGATATTTAAAAAAATATCCTCAAATAAAAAAAAACGCTCTTTTCAAAATAATGTAAAAAGAAAACCTAAACTAAACAATGAGCCGTCTACGTTTGTTAAGCTTTAATACAAAGTTAATAAACAAAACAAAAAATTTAAGAAACTCAAATAATTTCAAAATTCAAAAATTAAATAGTACATTATTATTTTTAAAATGTTCTATATTGGTCTAAATAATGCTGTGTTGTTTTTTAATATTAATATATTTGAAATCACATCCATTTTGCTTTTCAATATTTATAAATCTTCGAAGATTCGAACTATTTCAAAATTTGTCACAAAACATTACAAACATTAAAAACAAAAAATGTATACTTCAAATTTTTAAATTAGAATTTCTTAAATGAGCTAAAAAACACAAACTTTAATCTCTAATTTAAGAAACAAAATTTTGTTTTTTTCAGAATTTTAAACAAAGTTTTTAATAATTACTAATTTATTCTTAATGTAAAAACAGATTATCTTGAAAATAATTAAAAATTTGAGTGTACTCTTGATAAAATACGAAAACAAGCTTCTAAAATACTGAGGAAGATTTTTAATTAAAAACTTTAATTATAATTTGTATGTGTTTTCAAAATGTTATTTAAATTTTGAAGATTTGAAATGATGTGATATTTTAATGGTTTATAAAAGAAAAAGAAAAAAATGTTTCTTAAGAGTTTCGATAAAGGATTGCGTTTTTATCAATTTTCCTCGTTAAACGTATTTAAAAATTGTATGTTATTTCAATAAAATAGCTTTAAATGCTCTAAAAATGAGAAATATAATTAAAAACAAAGCGTTTCGAAAATAATATTAAGAATTCAACTTTTAAGATTATAAATACACATCAATTTTTAATAGTGTAGATAATTAAATGTAAAGAGTATATTTAATATTAAATTCGAAGAAAGATTCATCAATTTTGCGTGGTTTTAGAAAGAACTTTATTTCCGAAAGAAAAATGTTTAAAACTTATATAATCCTGCTATCTTAAGAGTGTTTGGCTTATTGTGGGATAATTAAAGCCCGAAATCCATCAAAATAGTTATTTTTTTAATTAGGAAGTCTTTGCAAAAATCATAATTTACTTACATATGTCTTATTTTTATTTGTTTTAAATTTGTATGACTCCATTTTAATTTGAGGTCCAGAAAATTAAAGAAATTCCCACCAAACCAATAAATACTATAACCTTTTCCCCAGGTTATAGTATTTATTAAGTAATGTCGGTTTTAAAAATTAATTTTTCTGAAAAAAATTATTAAAAATTTACACATTTTAAAAATATATTTTGAATATTGAATTTAAAATAAAATACGAAAAAAAGCTTCGAAAATGATGAGGAAAATTCTAGGAAATAATTTTATATAGAATCTTGAATTATAATTTGTGTTTCAACATTTTATTTAAATTTAAAATGGTTCGATATTTTAATGGTTTACTCAAGACAAAATATATTTTTTTTAGTTTTGATTAATGGTTAATAATTTATTTAAGACTAAAAAAAATATTTTTAAGAGTTTTTTATGTTTGTTTCTCAAACTTTTTAATAACAAAAATTTGAAAAAAAAAAAAATAAAGATTTAATAAATTTACTTAATTTTCAAAGAGTGTTAGAAATTAAATATAGAGATTGTTTAAACAAAACAAAAATTAACAATAGCGCTTAAAATTACGGGTATGAATATCGCTTAATTATTCATCTTCAAAAATTGTAACGTTAATTAATTCGTTCAGTTATCCCAAATTTTCAAAGTAACAAAAATAATGGATGCTTTTGTTAAATTTTATTATTTATTCTATCTAAAAATTAAAAAGCATTTTAATTTTGTTTTTAATTAATATTTATCGTAATCAAAATACTTAACAATATAAAACTCTAATATGAAAATAAATAATAATATTAATAAAAAAAGGTTGAAGTTCCAAAGCTTTAAAACTTAAAAAATATAAAATTCGAACAAAAGCTTAAAATAATATGTAATTTCAAGTTTTTTTTTTGTATTTTAGAATTTGTTTGTTATATCATTTTACAGTTATCGTTTTTGCAAAAGGAATCGTAACACGTTAACGGGAATAATATAATATGTCTATATTTTTTTTGTAAAATTTGTTTGTTTTTTAAAGTTAGATTTTTAAAAATATATGTTATTAAGATTTCTTTTAAATTTATTTTATTAAGAAAAAATAAATATTGTATTTTTGCTTCATTTAAGAAAAAGAACTGTGAAAATATCAAAACTAAACTGATTTTAAAAGACAAACTTTTCTTCTAGAAAGTCTTTTAATTAAAAAAAAAATGATGCTGAAAAATGAACTTCTTTCAATTGTCTTATAAAAAAACTTTTGTTCTTCAAACATTTCTTAAATATTTGAGGTTCTTTGTACGAACACAAATAAAAAAACCCAAAAAAAAAGAACATAATAAAATTAAAAAAAAAAAAAATTTTTCCGGGTACCAGAATTCAAGCCCCGTTCTGGAGTGAAAATCGAGACAAATGAGAGCGCAGCTGCTGCCGCCGCTAACAATCATCACAACGATGATGATATGGACCAAAACCGTGTTGATAACATCATAACCGACTTGAAGAACTTGGGACCATTGACTGGATTGAAGATCACTCCTCTCGAATTCGAGAAAGACGATGACAGTAACTTGCATATGGACTTTATTGTGGCCTGTTCAAACTTGCGCGCAGCCAATTATAAGATTCCTCCAGCTGACCGTCTGAAATCAAAATTGATTGCCGGTAAAATTATTCCAGCCATCGCTACCACGACATCGGTAGTGTCTGGTTTCGCTGTCATTGAAGTCATCAAACTCATTCAAGGGTAAGTATTTGGTCCCGATTTAAAACAGTTTTGATAATTTCATCTTTTTTCCAGGTTTAAAGATCTCGAGCGTTATAAGAATTTGTTTTCGAATTTGGCACTTCCGTTTGTCGCATTCTCTGAGCCTGCTAAGGCTCCTCGTTACACTTACTACGAGAAGGAGTGGACATTGTGGGATCGCTTCGAGGTCCCCGGGGAGTTGACGCTAAGACAATTAATCAAGTACTTCAACGACGAACATAAACTGGATATCACAATGTTGTCCCAAGGGGTCTCCATGTTATACTCGTTCTTCTTGAACAAGGCCAAGTGCGAGGAACGCATGGATTTGTTGATGAGTGAAATTGTCCGACGAGTAGCCAAAAGACGTATCGAATCACACGAACGGTCGTTGGTGTTTGAGATCTGTTGCAATGATGTCGACGGGAACGACGTTGAAGTACCGTTCATTCGTTACACTATCCCACAGTAGACAGCTTCTGTGTTTTTTGTATTTTTTTCTTAATTTCAAAAATTGCTAAAATACATTTTATATCTTTGTGTTAACGTTAGGCGTTGCATCGTAGAGAAAGAAGCAGCATCGCTCGCTGGTAACATAGAATCATAAACATAAAACAAAAAACAACAGAAACAAAACAACTATACAAGAAAATAAATGTGAAAACATGTGGAATTTTAAATTCACCAATATTTTTATTTATAAAAAATAACAAACTATTATTAATAAAAGGATTTTTCATGGATTTCTTCTGTCTTTTGTTTTTAGAATGTTTTAAGGTTGTTTTTCAAATTATAGGATTACAATTGTATTTCGTTTGGTTAAGATGACTGTTTGAAGCTTTTCTCGCAAGGACAAATGGTTCATAATATTTCCATAAGTTTAATATTTAAAGAAATTAAGGAATCTGTTGAAGACTTCATCTATTTCTTTATTCAACATCAAAGCTCATTTAAATATTTTTACAAAGACACCAAATGACAAAAAAGTGTTGGTTCATGATCGTATTTTTGTCTAATTTTAAATACAATTTATTTATGTGTGAGCATGAAAAGAACACTTGTGGCTTTGTCTGTCAAACTATTTTTTTAAAACTCTGTTAAAAACGCACAATTTTTGTTGGCAAAATTCATAAATAAAAATCTTGTATTCTTTAAAGTCCTTTGTTAATTGTTTTCATAATTTAAAGTTCTAAGAAACTAAACAAAATGAAAGTTTAACAAAAAGTTAAAATTTTAAAAATCAACAGATATTATTCACATCCATACGAAAAGAACAAAAAACAACAAAATTTCTACTAATTTTCTGAAAATATCAGGCGATCAGAAAGGAAACAAGAAAATTCTAAATATCCATAAGACCCTGAGCTACTTGAAAGGCAAAATTTTGATAAAGTTAAAACTCTAAAGACAATCAGAGTGGTTTAAATTTCCAGTCTCCAAAATTGCCAACCAGAAACTTTAGGAGCCTTCGTTTATTATTTAAAATTATGATCGTTTTCTTTTTCCATTTTATGTTCGCCTAGTATTTATTTTATTTCGAATCTTGTTTTTGTTTTTAATCTATTTTAAATTAGTGTTTTTGTCGGTGTGTCTGTTCTTTAATGGAATCAACTGAATTGATTAGTATCGAAATATATAGTATAAATATATTAGTATAGAAATTTTTAGTATCGTTATGTGAATACATTGTATTTTTAAAGAATTAACATACGGAGTCGTTGTGATAGTATGAGTTATAAGAGCCTGTAGCTCAGGCTAAGGCTTCGTTTCAGCTACTCGGGTTAAGGAAATCGGGTGCTCCGCTTTTTATATATTACCTTATTTTTCACAGTGTTTTTAAAACTTGATATTTTGACACGATTTTTGAACTAGTATTATCATCAAATTTTAAGTAAGTAATTTTCCCCAAGCAGCATTTGGAATACCGTTGCTAGAATTCCTTTTGAATACCTACTGAATGTATACCTCTACAATCCTAATTGTAAACCTACTTGTAACCCTCTAGAAGAAAGTAAGATTTTTAGGAAACTAGCGATTTCTAGAATTCGCATTCTATTCTACTTGAGAACAGAAAACATCTTTAAGAAGAATTTCAAAAAAGACGTCATGGAATACCTCTTTAAGTATGTTGGTAGAATGCTTGAAGAGGTGTTGTGCACCGCTAAAAGTAATAGAACTATTGAATACCCTTTTGCTGCTTGGCTAGAAAATGAAGGTGTCTTGTTGACTAGTTGAAATCAGGAAACTATAAATTTAAATATTTGGAAACTACTTAGACCAGGAGGTCAAGAGGAACTTTTCTAAATTTCAAATTATGATAATAAATGTGTCTCATTTTATAGGGAAAATAGTTAATATTATATAATAAAAAGTTTGTGTCAGAAATAAAGAATTAAAAAAAATCAATCGCTATAAAACATTTCATACAAAAATTTAAAACAAAATTGAAATTGAATATGAAAGAGAAGAAGGATAGAAGAAGTTACCGAATGAAGAAGGATTCTAGAGGTATCATAAACCGAATTTTGCTCCTTGGGTCCATTCGCTTTAAACCCAACAAAATTTAAAAACAAAATGTCTACAAAAACTAAGTTTTCATATTTAATTCTAAACAACACAATATCATACAAATACTTCAATGCTAGATCGTTGTTCCCATTCTGCTTGAACACCAAATGCAAGTTGAATGCGATCTCCTGTTTCAGTCCCAAAACCTCCTCATTTTCCTACAGATCTGGATAATGGAGAGTGGGCTCTAGAAACCATAAAGAATGATAAAAATTAAGATGTTTTCGCAAATGACGACATAAGGACTTACACGGATCGCTCCAAGATGAAGTGTGGCACAGGTGCTGGTGTTTAGTCAGACATTTTGAGCTTAAACAAATCAATGAGGCTAAAAGATTCATGCACAGTCTTCCAGGCTGAAGTCGTAGGCATTTTAACAGCGACAAAGCTAATAAAGAACTCAAACTGCATTGGCCAAAATATCTGTATATATACAGATTGCGATTAACGCTCTGAAAAACAACACCATCAAATCAAGGTTAATTGCGGAATGTCGCAAGGAACTGAATGTTTGTAAAAGAAGAAGCATCAGGATTTTTTTTTGGATACCAGAGCATGACAACCATGAAGGAAAGGAATAAGCCGATGAATTAGCCAAGAAAAGGGTCAGCTCTGGAAATTAACAGGGCTTTACAAACCGTAGGAACACCGCGACAGCGGATAAACCAATTCATCAAAAAGGAACATAACGACAGATGGAGGAATCTGAGAGAACATGCACAGTTTTGAAGACCTTTCCGGCGATTGATAAAGGAAGAAGCAAAAATCTTCTAGATCACAACAGGGACACTGTTAGGAAATTGATTGCAATCTTCACGAAACACAATCTTCTTAGGAAACATGCCAACAAATTAAGCCTCCACAGTCTGATGAATGTCGCTTCTGGAAGGAATATTAACGGAATGCGAGGCAATTGGCAGATTAAGATACTATAATATCTAGGGCAATATAACTTGCAGAAAGACATATGGTGTCTGCTTATCGATTTGGAAGTTATTACCAAATCCCTTCTATAAACTTAACTAACCATAAAGAAGCGTGAGACTCTGTATTGTAAAGATTCCCCTACTTCTTGTTCAGGTATGAAGAAGCACTCTAGCGATGGTGTAGGAAAGATGAACAGGTCCCTCGATGCTTCGGGTAGATGGGAGGAGAAGAAGCTACGACGCGATGTTCCTACATCTTCGCGGAGAAACGATGACAACAGAGTGGAGGTAAACCATCCTAGACCCATTGGCTCCAAGAAAAGTGATCAAGGTAGAGTAAGATTTATCGATCAGATGTCTTAAACGAACTCCTGAAGAAGGATTTAAAGGTTGTGATCGTGGATAAAAACGAGACCGACCTACGTTTCAACCCGGACAATTA
>JXPG01020681.1:2398-13079 GCA_001015175.1 Megaselia abdita
AAAAAAAAACCCAACAAAAAAAAAAAAAAAACCATTCCAAATCAATTAAACTTTAAAATGCTAATGAAATTTCTCTCCATATAGTTACCACAAGACGAGTTACATTATGCGGAATTGTCAATAAACGCAGCCTCTAAAGCGACAACAGTGTCCAACGATTTGAGTGGATCAGGAACATTAACAAAGAAAGTTTTACAAAGCAGCGGTGCTGGCAGTGGAGGAGGTGGAACACTATCCAGGAAACCACCAACATACGATTACTTCGAAGAACCAACAATTTACGCTCAAATAGATCCATATAAAACAACACAGCAAACAACAACTGCATCTGCTTACGCCCAATGTATATCCTCACCATCAGCCTCACATGGCACTCCATCAACTGTATCACCTGGAGCCGTGGCTGCAATGTATATGCCGCAACATCCGGGAGGATATCATACTCTACCCCATCAACAGCAACACCAACAATTACCACAACAGCATTATCATCATCAATATGGTACTATAAGTTCGTCATCATCGTCGCATTACCAACAAGGCTACCACCATTCTGGTAGCACAATACCACCACCACCTCCTCCACATCCATCTAAACAAATACCAATGATTCCAACAACAGGAATAGTGGCTGCCACAACTCTCACAAGTCCCAGCAGCTCGATACCGGGTCTGGGAGCCATAGGAAAATCCTACTCTAGAGAAATAGTCACGGTCAGAACACCATTGATGTACTCGCAACAAGAAAGTTGTGTATAATTCTTTTTTACTATACAAATATAAATGAATGAATGTTTGTTTCTTCAAAACTGCCCCGTCAAATCTACTATAAACCCTGCCAATTTTCCTTTATTTTTTTTAAAACTATTTTGTTTGAATAGTTTTGAAAATCTAGTTTATTAACAGCTGCAGTGGATTTTATTAAAATCTGGTTGTCAAGGATAAATGAAAGCAAACAATGTAAATAACGAAAATAGTTAAAATGTATACAGAAAAAAGGAGAGAAAAAGTTAGTTATGAACATTTATTTGAAATTCATTTCGTTACGTGAGTTTTTTGAAGTGGAATTTGGATTGTATTCTACTGTTTCGTTGTTATTATACAACTCAACTTTCGCCATAAAACTAATATTCTTTTTTTTTCAGCATTTTTGGAGATTTATTGAGAGAGAGGGTTTTTCAATTTTGTTTTATTTCTGAATTTTTCCCATAGTAAGAGTTCGAATCCCAACAAAGTCATACTTTTTTTTTCTTTCATTGGTAGACATTTGTTCTCATATGAGAAATATCCGAACTTAAAATTCAAAATAGTAGGAGAAATACCTATTTGATTAACTATTTTTATCTACTTTCGGAAATACTCCTACAAAACTAATTTTTGAGCGATCAAACCTCAACCAAAATTAATACAAACTAAAACCTAAATCTCTTGACCAAAAAATCTCCAAAAATCAAAATGAAAATTGCTCATTTTATTGTTTAAAGTTTCGAATTTAAGAAGTTCCTTCCTTATAATAAGGTTTTTTGTATCATAAAAAATGTATTTTTTTCTACATGTTTTTTGTGTTTTTAAAGGTATTTCAAATGTAATTATGTTTTTTTGTAAATTTTGTAAATTAAGAATGGAATTTTTAATTAATAAATTTATGTGAAAAATGCAATATCGAAGAGAAACATTTTTGTCAATTTCTTTTATGTCTATTTTTCGAATTACAAATTAAGGAAAAAAGAAACCAATTTAGACTAATTTAAATGTGTATAGATAAAATTGTAATTTATTAAAAAAATAAGAAACAAAAAAAACTACAACCAGAACAACTAAATAAATTAATTGATAAACAAAAGGTATAAAATATCTGATAATTATAAAATAAAAACAAGACAAGAATCTTATAATTATTATTGATTGATGAAAGTATTGTAAACAAAATTACTTCGATGTATGTTATTTCAAACCAAGAATCAATAAAACCAAAAATATTAAACCATTTTTGAAATTATATTTATTTTATCAGGATCGGGTTTGAGTGGACAGTAAAAAAGTATAAATGTAACCCTCACATCATGTAAGCAAAACTCCTACATGATTAAAGAAAAATTCCTCCATACAAGGACAAGCTTCTACATGAGTAATTAAAGCTATCACATCTGTATTAAAAAAGCCTATTCGAGAAAGCAAAACTCTCACATCCGTGGGAAAAACGTTTACTTGAGTAAGTAAAACTCCCATGAAGAAAAACTCTGTAGGAAAAATTCCTACTGAAGAAGCAAAACTCTCACATCTGTGGAAAAAACTCATACATCAGTAATAAAAAATTCCAACATCCGTAGGAAAAACGTTTACTTGAGTAAGTAAAACTCAAAGGAAAAAAAAACTCTGAAGGAAAAATTCCTACTGAAAAAGTAAATCTCTTTCTGTAGAAAAAATTCCTACTGAAAAAGTAAAGCTCGCACATCTGTGGAAAAATTCCTACATCCTTAGGAAAAACGTTAACTTGAGTAAGTAAAACTCCCAGGAAAAAAAAACTCTGTCGGAAAAATTCCTACTGAACAAGTAAATCTCCCACATCTGTGGAAAATTTCCTACATCAGTAATTAAAACTCCTACATCCTTAGGAAGAACGTTAACTTGAGTAAGTAAGACTCCCAGGAATAAAAAAATGTGTAGGAAAAATTCCTGCTGAAAAAGTAAAGCTTCCACATCTATGGAAAAATTCCTACTGAAGAAGCAAAACTGCCCCCATCTGTGGAAAAAACTCATACATCAGTAATAAAAAACTCATACATCCATAGGAAAATCGTTAACTTGAGTAAGTAAAACTCCCAGGAAAAAACTCTATAGAAAAAATTCCTACTGAAAAAGTAAAGCTTCCACATCTGTGGAGAAAATCATACATCAGTAATTAAAACTCCTACATCCTTAGGAAGAACGTTAACTTGAGTAAGTAAGACTCCCAGGAATAAAAAAATGTGTAGGAAAAATTCCTGCTGAAAAAGTAAAGCTTCCACATCTGTGGAAAAATTCTACATTAGTAAGTAATACTCCTACATCAGTAATTAAAAATCCGACAACCGTAGGAAAAACATTTACTTGAAAAAGTCAAAATATTAGCGAAATATTTGATTAGTGTTCATTTTCATTAATAGTAAAAACTACCACTTAAGAAATAGCTTAAATTACTACTTAATCTCTAGGTAAAAAGGGCTAATCCCGAAATAGCTAAAATTACTATTTATTAGTAAATATTACTGAGCGAATTTTTTATTGAGTCATGAGTTCAAACCCAGATGATGATAGTTTTTTGTCGTTTTACTAGAGTTTTACTGAGTAGTAGACTTTGCAGTAGAGTTTGAAACGAATAAGAAGACTTAAAAGTTAAGAAACGATAATGCTCTTGAAACATACATACATATCCAGCGACGATGCATAAGTCGAATCCGCTTGACTTTTAATTGTTGCCCAGGCTGATCGGTCCTTCGATGTTGATTTCCAATCTCTAGTTTCTTGGTGTCTTGTTCCACTAGGATTCTCTCCCATTCTCATTCCTCTATTCTGTTCCGGCCGACTTCAGCCGTTTCGTTCGGATTTTTTGTTGCTTACTCATGGAATATATCTGCAGTTTTTAGTCTTCTTACTTTACCGTGTTTCTTGGAGACCGATTACGCTTTGAGCAATTTCCTTCAGTCCTTTGGAGCACAAATTCCACTTGTCATTAATGGTCGTTTGTTGAGTAAAGACTGAAAGACTATTGAACATCCTTCTTAAGAAACCGTTGCTTATAACAGGGTTCTTCAGGGACTCGGTGTTAAATTTGATTCAGTGTCTTTCCGATTCGATGCTACATCTGAGCTTGCTCTGACAAGATGGTGGTCAGAGTCGATGTTATCTCCTCTTGAGGTCTTAACGTCCATAACGGAAGAAGGTGCTACTTATTGCAATGTTTCTGAAAGCAGCAAAAGATGTCAGTCTTGCTTCGTTGTCACTTACAGCATGGAGACTATGTTTACCAACTGTGCCTTGAAGGTAGTCTTCCTTTTCCATTTTGGCGTTGAAATCGCCTAGTACTATCTTTAAGTCATACGCTGGCAAAGAACAGTACGCTTNCTTATTGCAATGTTTCTGAAAGCAGCAAAAGATGTCAGTCTTGCTTCGTTGTCACTTACAGCATGGAGACTATGTTTACCAACTGTGCCTTGAAGGTAGTCTTCCTTTCCCATTTTGGCGTTGAAATCGCCTAGTACTATCTTTAAGTCATACGCTGGCAAAGAACAGTACGCTTCTCTTCATTGAAAGAATAATTTGCTGTCTCACAGGCCAGAGATGGTCGGTAATGGTAATGATATTTAATGTTAAATGTCTTTCAGGCTCTCCTTCTGCTCTTCTATAGGGACATGGGCTGTGCACGTATGAGGCTAATATTGGTGAATTAACCTTTTAGGCGTAGAAGATCTTTGTCCAAAACTTCCGTCCGTGGTCTATTTCCATGTAAAGGGGTCTACATAAGAGGCCTTAAACTTGTTGGAATTCCAGATAATTCTGGTGGTGTACACAGTATGGCAATGAATTCGACGAGGTATTTGCGGCAGTGTTAAAGCAGACTGTGTTTCAGACACTTCTAGCAGTGGATTCAAGTAAGAAAATTAATATTGTTCATATCGATGTAAAGAACGCCTTCTTAAATGGAATTCTCAGCAATGATATTTATCTCAAACAGTCTGATGGCTTCAAAGTACAAAAAAAAAACTAAATCACACAACGAGTGTCACAATTGTGCACTGAGGATCGAACTCAGAATCGTCAGACTGGAAGGCGAGAGTGCTAGCACCTACACCAACCAACTACCTTCAAAGTAAAAGGTAAGGAGAATTACGTTTTTATAAATTGCATAAGAGCTTGCACGGTTGAAATAATCTGCTCGTTGTTGGAATGAGAACAAAACATTATTGAAGTGGGGATTCGGAAGGGGTGATGCAGACTAAATTTGGACCTTAGGACTCTGTGGGGCCCGTACAGTGTTCTCTTGGCCAGCATGATTCTACGTTGGATTTCTTGTGTGTGATGTCATTGTTCGAGTTGACGGAACTTCTAAGGTACGTGAAATCCTGGACTGACTCAAAGTCATCAGACCCAATTCGGATTTTGTTGAATTGCTTGTTGTCTCTACTAGATTTCATGTATTTTGTTGTCTAACAAATCACAAAAAATCACGACATCCTCTTGCCGAAAACCTGTGGATGTTGAGAAAGATCCTGATGCTTTTCTTGATAAACGAACTGACATATTGGACTAGTCTCTTCGGGATGCCCAATTGGTCCATTGCAGTCGTAGGCTGGCTTAAAATCTATAAACAGGTGGTTGGTGTCAATCTGGAACTCTCTTGTCTTTTCGTGAATCTGACGTAAGGTGAAGATTTGGTCNCTTTCCTGGTCTAAAACCGCACTGGTAATCTCCTATGACTATGATGTCATTGAGATAAGGCGCTCACATAAAATAAAAGACGTGATTTTATACGCCGCCGCTTTGAGTACACTAATACCTCGGTAATTCTTGTCGCATCTTTTCTTGCTCCACAAAACTATCTTTTAATGAATTCCTCCTGAATTCAACCGGATCCATGGCTCTTGTTGCGCTTTAACCTAGTTATGGCCGCTCTGATCTCGTCGAGTGAAGGAGGTGGAATATCCCCAAGTTTTCCGATGCCGATAACCTCTCTTGTGTTTCCGTTGAAGATGAATCGTCTTTGTTTTGACCAAGGAGCTCCGCGAAATACTCCTGACATCTATCGAAAATGTCGTCGTCGTTCACCAACAATTACCGGATTTGTCGTTGCAGACAATTGTGGGCGGCGAGTACCCTTACTTTAGTCGCTTGACGTGCTGTTAGAACTTCCGTGTGCCACTTCTCAAATGTAGAGCCTCCACTTTTTTCATCTCCACGTTTTCATAGTGACGTTTCCTGAGTCTAAGTATGTTCACAGCTCGTCGTCATGCGTCATACTTTTACGTTCGCCTAACGTTTCTGTTGCCGCTGTTTTTAGTGCTGTTGAACATTGGCCCCACAGATCATCCACCGTCACGCTCGTCCGGACTTTACTTAGCTCTAGCTCAACTTTATTCGAGTACGCATTTGCCGTATGTCTCGACTTCAGAGCTTCGATATTGCACATTTTCTCGTCAAGTTGCTTTTCCGTTTTTGCCACCGATATTCGCGACTTTATCTTTGCCACTACCAGGTAATGGTCCGAGTCCACATTCACACTCATATACGATCTCATATCCATGACGTTAGATGAGTGTCGCGAGTCTACGAGTACGTGATCTATCCGTTCTTGGTCCCAATCTTCGCGGTCCATGCTCCTTTGTGAATCCTCTTATGGATGAAACATGTACTGCTGACGACGAGTTCCTTACTTGCTGCAAAATTTATGAGCCTCAAAATCCGTTTTCCGACGATTCACTGTGTAAGCTTTGCATACCAATAATACCTCTATATAGATCCTCTCTTTACCTATCTTGGCATGCATGTTTTAAACATGCATCCAAGGTTGCATCCAGTTCGTCGTAGAAAGCATCTTTACGGGCGTTCAGCTGATCCTTGGTTAACAAATCGCACGTATCAGTAGGGGCAGATAATACACGTATTATAGAAAGAACCCTTCATACCCAGTACACAAATTCTTTCGTTAACCGGAATCCATCCCATTACGCAATCTCTCAAATCCCCTAGTACCGCGAAACCGACACTATACATTCCCTGCTTTTCCATTGCGCTATAGTAAATATCGCCCTTTCATCTCTGATCCCGAATAATGTCGCTGCCTTTGAAACGCACTGCTTGGAGCTCTGTAATATCAGCGTTGTAAGCAGCTGGAGTATCTAATAAATCCTCTTTTCCGCCTGGACGAAGTTGAGTACATAGTCGTAGATACGTATGTACATAGTCGTATCTCACAAATCCAAATAACCCAAGGATTGTTTTCGATTTTCGCCAAACCATGTTACCCTCTCGAGAACACTTCATCGTTGCCTCAATATGGAGAATCATTTACAGTTTGAAGACCCTTCTACTTCTACAATGAATTCAATCAAACATGAGATCTTGGACTAGTCGAAATATGGAATAAGTAAACATTCTTAGTGATGATTCTTTCTACATACAAGCTCTAAGGTTGGATTACAAAAAAACATAGTTGGAGAAAGAGCCAATCATTCCTGGAGAAGCTGATATTCCATTAATAGTAGACAAAACATTATATCAGGAATTTATTTGTTCACTTTTGTACTAATCTGTCTTCTGTCGTTCGGATATCAGTAGTGCTGTAAACATGTTAACTCAACATCCGAGAAAACAACATTTCACTTCGATATCTGAAGACAACAAAAATCTTGAAGGTAACAGTCTACAAAACCGGACAAAATTTAAATGGCTACGTTGATGCCAAGATACTATAACGATAGAAAGTCACAGACTGGATTTTGTTTCATCTATGCTGGAGCGGCTATAAGTTATCAGAGAAGGTTATTGCTGAAGCAGAATATATAGCACTGAAGCAGAGAAAGAAGCTAAATACTTGAGGTACATAATGGAGGAGTTAAATCTTAATGATGGTAAACCCCAGCTATTGTTCTCTGATTTACAAAGCGCTCTACAAATGGCTAAATTTGGAAGTCATCATAACGGAAGAGATCAATAGTATTTATGAACCGATACGATGAAAGCTGAATGCGAGAAGAATGAAAGATGAATTTTCTGATATCTAGCTCATTAGGAAAAGCATCCAGTCGCGAAGTAACTAGTTCCTCATATCGTAGTTTTGTCGCCTCATTTTCTAGTGCTGGTGTGCCGTTGTCGATGGTGATGTTATGCTATGTAGACTTCTATATATGTATTCTTTTCACACTTGAGAATTGATATCTCCAAGCACAAGCTTCATATCATAGCGGGAATGGTGGAATATGCTTTATATAGGTCTTCATTGAATACAATTCTTATTGATATGCATTCAACTTGAGGTTCTACAGTTTCGTAAACTGATGTTAACTTCTGCCCTCTACTTCTCTTGGTCCTTTTCATATAATTTCTTGTAACACTGTGATGTCTCATCTACTACACTTCCACCATCTCGTTTTGCTAGGAGTTCCAGGTTTGGTTTTCGTCATCTTGTTAAATCTCGATGTATGCATCCTGCTCCAGTTTTCGCCTAATAGTGTCCTTCCAATTCCTTCAGATATACATGTACATCCTAAAACCTCATATATTAATTTCAATATTCTTAGAAAACTGAATCACCCTACTGGCCACTCGTGATATGCGCTTATCTTGTAACAAGTATTTTCTGTCTACTCTAAGATATAACATGAGTCTTCATCTTCATTCATATAATATATAAGAACAAAATGCAGTAGTAATAGTATACCACAGGTTAAATCTCTTTGAATACATGCTGTTCGTTCTTTTCTTAGTCAAAGAAGTTTTTTTGCTCTACATATGAGGAACTAAGGCATGCAAAGTCGAGTAGAGTTATATTTAATATGTTATAACCACATAAATTTGCATACTTACTCCAGGGGTTTTATATTAAAGATTTTTCTAATGCCAGAAATAGTTTTCCTCCTGAATGGGTTTCTTTTTGATATATTTTCCCCTTTCTTCTTCTTGTGAAATAGTTGGTGCTCGCAATGTGTATATAATTCAGTTTTCTCTAATACTCAATGTTTATATAAAACAACTCTTTTTCCTTTGACGTCTTCCATCATGATAAAATTGTATTACATGTTATTTTAAGACTTACTCATATACACTTTTAATGTAATGGTGTCTCTAATTCTATAACATCACTAGTAAATAAATTACATATTATATATAGTGTGTATTTTTTCTTACTCTATACATAAATTTCATTTCATTTACATTCTCTTAAATAGAGAACTCCTTCGTCTTCCGATGTTAGATTTCAGCATTCTGCACCAAACAGAAGTACTGGCAAGATGAGCTCAATGTTAAGCTTAACCTTGGTCTTTTTGGACAGCTGGGACGACCGGAATAGCCTATTCAAACTGAACAGGCATCTGTTCGTCAAAACTATCATTCGCTTTACTTCCACATTGATGATGTTATCGCATGTTACCTCAGAGTCCAGATAGATGAAAATGTTCACAACTTCCAGGTCGTAACAACGAAGCTCATTCTTGCTGTTCGGTTCTGTCCTCTATTTGTCCTGATACAATCCATTTTCGAGTCTCTTGGTAAGCCATAATATCTACAAAGACGTCCATAACTCCCTTCCTGTTTTTTTTGGAGCCTGAATGATGAGTGAGTGTATGAAAGAGTGCTTGAGAGAGTAATGTAAGTGCGTAGATGAGTTCTTGAGTGAGGCAGTATATGAGTAATTGCGTGAATGAATGATTGGAAAAGTGATGAATGAATTGTGAAGAATGAAGTAAGTAGATAAGTGCTTGAGTTATTGATTGAAGGAGTGGAAGAGTGCTTGGGTGAGTTTGTGCGTGAATATGAGTGAGAACATTTGTATGTTTTCCTTAATGTAATGTAAGTGCGTTTGTGGATGAGTGAGTGCGTGAATGAAAGCATCCTTAAAGAAGATTTCCTTTGATGGTTTCAAGGACATATTCAATTTTGTGAATAGCTTGATGAATCCATTGGTTCGTCATCGTGATCACAGCTTCGAAGAAAATATTCCAGATTTCATTGGTAGATTTTTTTTAAAAATAAGTATTTGTCCTCAGGACCACAATACAAATACTGAACAACGCCAAGACACAAATATCACAGCGAACAGGAAAGGAAAGGTAATGATTGTATAGAGAGCAGGAAGAGACTTCATAATATAGTTCATATTTTGGAAAACTTGAGTGAATTGAAAGTTTTAAAGTTTGAAAATGTTATTAAGACATATTCATGATTAAAAACAATATTTTAAAATTTTCATATTTTTCAAAAAAATATGTCAATTTTTTTGGTAAAAAAAAAAGAGTTTCGTGAATCTGCTTTTTCAATCAGATTTTTCTTCTACAAAATGGTTTGATTGGGCAAATTAAGAAAATTTCCATAAAGAAACAATATTTTAGAATTTTCACATTTTTGAAAAAACGAAACTCTCAAATTTTTGGGTCAAAAAACTGTTTTTTTTTTAAATTGCTTTTTTAATAAGATTTTTCTTCTCCAAAATGTTTTATTTTATTAAATTAAAACATTTCCATCAAAAAAAGAAATGTTTTAAAACTTTTACATTTTTGAAGAAAAAATATGTACAATTTTTGGGTAAAAAAACAAAATTCTACAAAATTCCATAAAAAAAACACAAATATTTAATAATTTAAAATTTTTCAAAAAAGCCAAATTTTTTGGTAAAAAAAATTGAAATTGCTTTTTCATCAGATTTTTCTTCTACAAAATGTTTTATTTGAGTAAATTAAGACATCTCCATAAAAAACACAGATATTTTAAAATTTTCACATTTTCAGAAATGTCAAATTTTTGGGTCAAAAAAATAACTTTCGGGAAATTGCTTTTTAAATCAGATTTTTCTTCTACAAAATGTTTTATTTTAGTAAATTAAGACATCTCCATAAAAAACACAGATATTTAAAAATTTCAATATTTTCAAAAATGTACATTTTTTGGTTCAAAAAAATAACTTTCGTGAAATTGCTTTTTTAATTAG
>JXPG01020686.1:0-13095 GCA_001015175.1 Megaselia abdita
CAAAAGGGTATTTTTTTCAAAAAAACCCTAAGAAAATGATGTGTCGCTCGACTCTATATGATTCCAGATAACGAAGTTATAATCATTTTGCTTTAGTGGCCCCTTTCCTACGGCATTTGCATTTCCAAAATTTTGATTGGGATTTGTAGGCCTTATTAGTACCTTCCGAATGCTGTATCACACGACCCTGGTTGATTCTAGATAACGAAGTTATACATTAAAATGTAAATTTGTTAAATGCCATTTTAGTGTATTTCGCTTCCCTACGCCACTGCATTCAGAAATTCCAAAAAGTAATGATAGGGGTATGAACGTCCCATTAGTACCTTCGAAAAGCGGTATCAAACTTGCAAATCGGATATGATTTTCTAAACTAAAATTTAAAAATACTTAAAATGGAAGCTTCTAAAATTTAAGCGCTAGCGCCATCTGGTATCGACGAATAGAAATTCTGTTAGTGGCGGTTTGTAGTAGTCTAATAGACCTTTCAAATGAGGTATAACATGTCAATATCGGACAATGTTGACAGACGGACGGACAGATAGACGGACAAAGCGAGTACATAAGGGTATTTAAAAAAAACCTTAAAAACTAAACAAATTATATTTTTAACAAATTGTTGCTACTCTCCTATACATAAAATAAAAAAAAAAGTACGCGGAGCTCAGTAGGAAGCTTGAATGAACCACCATGTTTTTTTCAAAATTTTTTGGACACTTTTTTTTAATTTTTTTTTTTAGTGTTTCGTTTTGATTTTATTCTGAGTGAAGTGGTGAAAGCTTCATGACAATAGCGTTAAAACTAAAAAATTGCTGATGCAATGTCCAAAAAATCGGGTTTTCGCCACAATGTGCGACTGACGACTTTAAGCCAGAGTCGTATATTTATTCTTTTTGATCTTGAATTTGAATATTACTTGTAACATATAACAATTTAGTTTAAAGAAAAAATTAAAGGCTTCCTAAAGTCTCTTTTTGTATGTATATTTCTTTTCTTATTAACTTTCACGCTGTGTAGCTCCTACTAACGTTTGTGTATAGTACTGATGAAGCACAGCGTGGTGGTTATGCTTACATACTGATACTATGTATTTTTCATAGTAAATGATGGTTAATGGTCTATTAAGACTAGTAAGCTTGCGCTAAGCTACTTCTGACTATTTGTATATAAATTGTATCGATTTTGTTTTGGAATAAATAAATAAGAAAATAATATGTCATAGGTTCCAGAACACGAGAGCCTCCAAAAAGAGTTTAACAACATTTTTCAAAATGCAGTTTCTCAAAAGCGGTTCCAGCATTTTTCATAATTTTTTTCAAATGTCTTCTACTCAGTTTTCTTTTTCAACCATGCCAGTATGTCCCATGTTCCACAATACCAACAACACTAAAAACTTCAAAATGAGTTTAACAAATCACATACTCAAAAAAATATATATAATAAAATTATAACTTAATTCATTAAACACGCTACATAAACTCTTAATAAAGTAGCCTTTTTTGCATAAATCTATCATAACATAACAAAAACGTAACGTTAAAAATACACTTTCATTTTCATCTTCCATCAGTACCTATATTTCCCAATACAATTCTGAGAATAACATTTACTACCGTAACGTAATGTAGTCCTTCACGTAACGTTACAAAAAGTTCTTAATTTTAAAGTTTAAAAACATATAATTACAAAACTAAAATAAATAACAATATTTTATTTAAAAATAATCCATTCTAAATTAAACACCAAAAAACATTAACATAAAGATAATAAAATGCAGATACAAAATCGCGAATACTAATAGAGTAGAGCTGGCAACCTTAGCGAACTTGCTAAATTCTCATCAAAGCAACTAGATGAATTTACTGGCTGACTGCATAAGGGAAATCAAGAAACAAACAAACAAAAACTTGATGAAGCAAAAAAGCTTTCCTGTTGCTCTATGGGCAGAACAGCCAAACAACCAGCTGAGCAGAGTGATGCTATATCAAGAGTATTGGAAATCCTCAAATTACCCCTAAAAAGCTACTAGATACGAAACAACGAGGGGAGAACGCGGATGGTATAGAACCAGAAACAGCCAAGCACACACCACCATTGATTCGCCATTGCGAATGTATATATAAGATCTGCTCTCTTTTTCTTTCCGTCCTTGTTCTTCAACTAAATTTGATGGCCAAGAACTTTAAGCGTGAGTATGGCTCGCAAAACTTTTTTAATGTTTTTTTTTGTATTTAGAAATAGGACGGGGTATAGTGTCATTCCTGTTTAGTTTGGTTTTGTTGTGTAAGTGGAGTGGCCTACAGACCTATATTTTTTAGGAACACTTTTTTAATTTTTTACCCTTCAAAACATTGCATTTCTTTCGTTTGTTTAAATTTGTTGAAACGCTACTCGATTTTGTTTACCAAATATATTTTTTTGTTGCAAAATAAATCGGAAAAATTCGAAAAAAATCGGAAAGTTTATTTGAATTGTTTAATTTGTGGAATTTTTCGAATTAAGTGCAATTTTTCTCGGTTGAAAAGAACTATAATAAAAAGGTGCTCGTTTTTTCGGTTCTTGTAAATTCTATAAATGAAAAGATAAATCGAAAAAAAAAAAAAGAAATATATAAGAATAAAAGAAGAAATAAAATTGTTTTAGTGAAATATGGTTTGAAAATATATATTTTTCTAGTCATTGGAAAGTTGTTTTGTTGTTTTTTGTTTTGGAAAAAAGTAATTTCAAAGTGAATAATCCCAGTTAATAATAAGAGTTTTCTGAAAATTGAATAATAAAATAAAATTATATATAAAAAAAAAATAGTAGAAAAAAGTATCTGCGAAATACTTTTCATGTCTGCATTAATTAATTTCTTCGATGTGTAAGTATTTTGTGAGCTTTGTGTGTATCTGTTCGTTCTATTTCTCCACAATTTAAATGGGCTAATGTCAATGTGGTTGGTTTTGGTTCTTACTTTTTTCTGTTCGTTTACGTTTCCTTTCATTTTTAACTAGAAACGAAACTGTGTTAAGGTGTTAGTATGTATATCTATCTTTCAAAGTTGGATGTGTTGGATGGTGGATGAGAATTTTCAATACCACATATAGTGCTTTTTATTGTCAGGAGTGTACTACAATAAATTTTGGTTTTTTGTGATTTCCGGATTTCTTGTTATTTCCCTCTCCGTTCTAGTGCAAATTTTGTTTAAATATTTCGAAAAAATATTAATAATTATTGTTTTATTAAAATACAAATAAAATGTTTATCAATAATAAAGTGTTGAAATAGGTGAATTGTGTTCTGTTGAAAGTATGTCCTTTTTAAATACGATTTATAAATAAAATATATTTATATATTTTCTGTTTGGTTATTTTATTTATTATTTTCTGGGACAAGATAATCGATTGATTTCGTTATAAACTTTATTTATTTTTATTTCTTTCCCTGTTCTCAACCACATTCCATTCTAATGTATTAAGTGAGGAAAAAAACAGTGAAAACGTGAAGCCTGTTAACAAGTGCAACATATGGTGGTTATTCATATTATGTCTAAACTTCAACCTTGACTTCCTTTCGCTTTCCAATATTTAGGTCTAGGTCACCGGTGTACCACAAAGATCTTACTATAAGGAAGGGATCTATATGCGTCTGTATTTATTCGTCCTTGCATGGAATGCTTCTGGCCTTGACCATGTCCTTGGAGTTATGTTACTTCCTTTATTAATGGTTTTGCATGTTTTCCTTTTACGCAAAACTTATACTTAACAAGGAATGCCTTTCGCTTAATTTTTAGTGAAGGTAAATTCAGTGATTAGTTATCCTTTTCCATTAATTTAATTTAAAATTATACCCTTTCTCTTTATACACATGGAAAAATCCCTGCCTCCATTTATTACATAATCTTGAGAATTACGTCCAGACATTTCAACAGATAACATGAAACTGACCTTACTGAACAAGTTACTGCGTATTTAAGAATTGGCAACAAAAAGTAATCTGGATTAATTGAATAGTGAAAAAAGTCTAGGTTCCCAAGTTTACTTTTGATTGTGAGATAAAGAGATAAAAGTTGTTTCCAAAATAAAAACCAGGAAGTTATTTTATTTTGTTTGTGGTAAGTTAATACCTTAAATAAATGTTATTGCTTTCTGATAAGATTACAAACATTTTAAAAACACTTTTTAACTTTGAGCTTAAATTTATCTATTCTATGAATATTGAAATCAAAGAAAGGAAGCAAGCAGACACGATTTGTAAAGTTTCGAATAGAGCTAAGCCAAGCGAAAGTCTAATTCTAACTCCGAACATTTTTGGGCTTTGTTCGATTTTGTTGTAATTTTAAGCCAATCAAGATTAAAGAGTTTGAACAAACCAATAGGAATGGTTCGTTTATTCATTGTTCTCTCTTTTAGTCAAATTTTATTTTCTCTAGAAGCTTTCAACAGAGAAGAAGAAGAGAAAGGTCTCTCCATTCGTCTCTATCCGTTGCTTTTCTCCTCCACGTCGATTTCACTCGCAACTTTATTAAATCGTCTTCTACATAATCGAAACAGCGATTTCTCGGTCTGCCTTTACCTCTGTTACCAATGGAGAGAACAAACATTTTCTTGCTGGAGCTTCGGGGTCCATTCAGTATACATGACCAATCAACCTCTGCACTTTGATCCTTTGGACAATAGCTTCGTTTGTATACAGACCATAAACCTCAGCATTGTATCTGCTCCTCCATTCCCCATCAATGTTAAGAGGTCCAAACAAATTTCTAAGAACACGTCTTTCAAAAAACAATAGTCTCTCACAGTCTACCTTTATCAACTCTCACGATTCTGATCCAAACATAACTATTGGGAGGATGAGAGTGTTGTAAATTTAGATCTTTGTACTTCAAACTAGTTGTTTTGGGCGAAGAAGGTTGTTAAGACCGTACTAACATCGACCTAGTACTATTTTTCGTTTTGGATGCATTAACTTTTAATAAACAAAAGTTAAATCCTTTCGTCCTCCCTAGACATTAGAAGAAGTTAATATTTAATCAATAAAGAAATGAATATTCATACATCGTTACGTTTTTCTTTTTTTTTTACATAATATAGGGTAAGATACCTTCCACTCTGACGATAATGAGTTCGATCCTCAGTGCTCACGTCAGATTTGTTAATTTGAGATTTGTGTTATTTCCAAGTTGATGAAATAAGAGAATACCCAACCCTAATATAATAATATTTAAAAGAAGAGCACTAAATCACTGATGAGTAAAGCAGCTGGTCAATACATAGGAAGCAAGCCTTTTTTAATATCACTACTACCTACCTTGAGCCATCTTTTGCTTATTGTGTGAATATTTGTTTTCTGTAATTAGTGTGTAATTAGTATCAGAGGTAGCATAGCCCTTACTAAAACCATTTTCTGTGGACTACATAGTATCAGTTTGTGAGCATAACCACCACGCTATGCTTCATCATGTACTATATATAACAAGAATTAAGAACACCGATGGAAAAACATACACATTAAGACATTTTAAAGAGCTTTAGTATCAGGATGAGTATTTGTTTTNAATTAAGAACACCGATGGAAAAACATACAAATTAAGACATAGAGCTTTAGTATCAGGATGAGTATTTGTTTTATTTTTCAATCAACTTTTACGGGATTAGTTAATGTACATCACGGTTAACATTAAGGGTTAAACATATATCAAAAGAGTGCGACATAAATTACTCTATTTTTAGAGCTCATTTGTTTTCGAGAAAATTACACTTTAAAAGAGCTTATTTCGGTAAGTCTTGACTGTATAGACAGAAGAATAGAGCATTGAAGATCTTCTTGATACAATACAATATACATTGTATATTTTCAATTCATTCATTGTTAAGTTGTTGATTGATATCGCCTTCCACTATGAGTCTAAGNTCGACCCTTAGATCCCTCAATAAAGAACATTTAAAAAATTAATGTAAATAAATGTTGTTCCTTTTGATTTGATGAAAATTTGTAAATCTAATGATTGTTTACTATAGAAATGGGTTAGCCTTAATTAATACGGTTCTCATTGACGCATANCTAAGGGTCGAACTCGAATCCCTCAATAAAAAACATTTAAAAAATTAATGTAAATAAATGTTGTTCCTTTTGATTTGATGAAAATTTGTAAATCTAATGATTGTTTACTATAGAAATGGGTTAGCCTTAATTAATACGGTTCTCATTGACGCATATAGTATATCTGCTTTTAAAAGCTATTAATAAGCAATTTCAAGCCATTTAATGACGTTTTCGTTATAGTTACTGACTTGTTGTTGTTATAGTCGTTAGTTTTATAAATATTTTTAAGCATGTTTTGGTAGTTATATACTCTTTGAAAATAGTGTATTCCTCGCTTATCAATAATTACCCAGTCGTTTCCCAGATCCATTTAATTTCATTAGTAACTACTGAAAATAGTTTATCAAACGCGCATACTCTCAATTGGTGAAATTCATTTTTTGTCAAAAAATTCAACAAGTTTCAGTCGTTAAAACATTTTATGGAAATTAACTATATAATCAGGTATTATAAATCTAGTTTTAGTTTATATACTAACTAGCATTTGATCTAGTTGGCTGTGATCACAACGATTTCATAGTAATGTGTGTTCATTTTAATTTCAATTAGATCATTAGGTTTTCATATGTTTAGTGGAGCGAAGCCAAGCTAACTTTCACCAGGGAGTTCAGAAATAGTTTCCCTCTACTTGCTGACGTCGTCCTTCAATGTTAGCTCTTCTTCTAAGCAGTCCAGCCACTGGAGTATTTTTCGACCTCGCCTTTGTCTCCCATCAGTAAAAGCCTTCGGTGGATCCTCGTTATGCATGAGGTGTAAATGTCATAGCCATCGCATCTACTGCTTTCCCATTCTTATTCTGATTTTTTTTACAACTAATATATAGCTCATTGTTGTAACGTATTCCACATTCGTTGACTTCACTACTCTCCACAACCCTTATCACGATCTTATCTGATTCTGAAAATTATGATTGCGTTGTAGATTTTCAGCTTAGTGCTTCTTCGTATAAACTTAGGTCTGAGAGCCTTGCTCTTATTTCCTGCGTGATAGCACTACCGGCGTTGACTGAGCTTCTCAGGTACCTGAAATAGTTGACCGCTTCGTTTTAGATCTCCTACATTTCGGGCCACTATATCCATTTCATCCGCATTTCGTAGTATGACACTCCAGGCAGATGTTAAACAAGTCACAATATAGAGCATCTCCTTGCTGAAACCTTTTTGTTGCTCTTCATGTTTCCAATGCATCACACACACACGAAGAGTTATTTTGATATCCGATAGAGTCATATAATACAATAAGATGAGCTTCCTGGGGATGGCTATTCCTATATGTATAACTCCTCTCTAATAATACTGGTGCGATTCAATCAGGAACGAGTCTTCCGAAGTATCTGCCAAAGTGAGAAGATCTAGTCAGAGGTAGATTTTCCGCGTCTGATATTCCTCAATGATTGTCGAGGTTTCAGAATCTTATGGGCAATCTTGAGCACGCTACCTAGGTATAGTTTTCATAGTTCTTCTATAGTCGGATTTTCTGTATATAGGTGATATTCGCATATTTTTCTTTTTTTTAATGAAAGGATTCAATCGGAACCAGGACTCTTGTTGGTTTTCTGCTTTACTATGGCAGCTTTAATTTCATCAAGGGATGGTTTTAGTCTTCTTCACCAACTGTTTCGCATATTTTTCTTGAAAAGGTAATGCAGGTATTTTACGAAGCTATCTTAAAGCGCTATTTAGATATCAGCTGGGATTCAATCGGAACCAGGGCTCTTGTTGGTTTTCTGCTTTACTATGGCAGATTTCATTTCCTCAAGGGATTATTTAAGACTTCTTCACCAATTGTTTCCAAGAAGCTTTGCCTCTTCACAAGTTGTTGCATGGATATTTCCACCTACAGAATTTAGTTTAGCACAGTAAAACATCCAATTCCAAACACTGTCAAGCTTTGTTCTGTTTAGCTCTTATTTTTAACTAACCAAAACCCAGCAATCTAAATAAAGTTTACTTTTCCTCTCTGTCTTTCAAATATTCTTCTTAAAAAACCATAAAAATGTATATAATTCTAGTAAAACTTAAAGAGATCGGAAGTATTTTAGGCGCGTGAACAAAGTTATAAATGTATATCGTAACCACCAACCACTTTAGTCCCTTACAAAGAAAATTTCATAATATATACTCTAAAAAAAAATATTACTTTTCATTCCAAAGTGTACGAAATCACGTAATAATTAATTTCTCAATAGTTTACAAAGAGAGATAAGATTCCACATGAGCAATTATACTGATAAGATTTCCTGTTCGTTTCTTTTCAGTTACGTTAAATGTTTTGAAACTACAAAGAAAATGCTACAAATGTACCTAAATAGTATTAAAATCGCAACACTAATTGAATATTGAAATTGAATTGATTAAAAACAAAAACAAATCAAAAATATTCGTATTTGACGTTGAAATCAGGCAAAAGAGTCAAAATAAATGCCATTAAATTATATAAATTTTGAACATTTGCAACTATCGCCATCAACATTTACTACAATGCGCCCCTCACACGACTCAGTCTCCACTACAACACACATCGACATGGATCAATCTCGAATCTTAGAGGTTCCATCGTCATCATCCATCTTGAATCAGTACCATCCTCAGCATCAGCAGTCACAACAACAGCAACAACAACAACAGATACATCACCAACCGCTGCCATCTATTATAAACTTAGGAAATAGTAATGTTAACCGTAGTAATAGTATAACAAGTACACCATCACCTCAACCAACTACTAACAATAACAACAGCAGTGGCAACAACAATAACTGCAATGTTACATCTTTACCACAATCACCACCAATTAGTTTTCAAAATATTGTCGTCAACGACATTAGTTTCAACAATCCGACAACAACTGAACAACAGCTTACATCACCAGGTCATCGATTCTTGATCAATAACCGTCTCAGTCATAATGATATTGCAGCGATTGCCACACAACATCCCAATCTCTTTAGATCTCAACAAATACAGAAGGAAATGTTACCACCAATCGGTTCAGGTAGTGGACTCGAATTAAGTGAAATGCAACATCAACATCACCATCATCAATCACACAACCATCACCACCAACAAAACCACCAGAAAAACAATGATTTAAAAATTCTACAAAACGATATGATCAAACCTGCTAATCATCACCAAGTATTACAAATTACGTCGGATGAAAGTTTAACCGATCCGAAGAAGGCTCTATCATCACAGATGAATGACAATTGTCAGCCGGTGTTTGGTGGCGGTGGCATCAGTGGCAATGGTAACGGTAATGATGACAGTGATGAACGGAAAAAAATGTCCACATCTTTTGAAGATAATATTTTAGGCTTAAATGATTCTGCTTCTTGTTTTTCCTATCCATATATCTTAGATAATGAAATGATTGATGCGGACACGGACACTGCGGATCTGGCTGCAACTATTGCTGAGAATAATGGTGGGGGCGCATCAGGTGGCGATTGTAATAAGAGTCTATTGGAGAATTCGGCAAGTACCTCATCTTCTAGGAACTATCACAGTCTGCAGAATATGAGGACCGACTCTATATCGTCGATGGATTCTAGTCTGGACTTAGATAAATCTGATCTGGAGAAAGAGGGTGAGTTTGACTTTCATTTTTATTATTGTTAATGTTTTTGGTGAACATTGGATTTGTTTTTAAATTATTATTCTTTAGTATTTTTAAATTAAATAATTGTAATTATATGAGGTATTTTTCACAGTCACTAGTGTTAAGGGAATTTATATCACATCATATATTGTTTCTCTGCATATATTATTTTTATATTTTATATAATAATATATTCGTATATTTTGAAGTTAAAAATATATCAAAAATTGACTTTAATAAAAAGTAACCTTTTGATTTATTAACAAGCTTAAGCGGGGCGATAAAACGAACAAGACTTAAGTCATGAACTCTAGTCAAAAAAGGTGTGGAAAAATTGCCGACCTTGTCGTCGGAAACCTTCGGGTCTAGCTTATATTTTTTGGTGGAGCTTATTCCGACATGTGCCATACATGTATATGCCACCGAAGTTGTTGTTTTCGCACTCTATCTACGTTACTGGAGTCTGCATATAGCTCACGATTGTATCATATACGCCACTCATTGTCATTATTATTGAGTGATCGTTTTGGGTGTTAACTGAAGACAAAAAGATACGTGAAATTCTCTTCGTGAATTTACTTTACTGAGATCTGTTTGGTTTCTACTCGATTTCATGTTTTTGGTCTTCTCGATATTAACTCTGAGGCTCATTGTTTCTTAAGGATGCCCAACTCCATAATTGCAGAGTATAGCTAATGATGCAGTCGTAAACCTGTTTAAAATCGATAAAAAGGTGATGCGTATCGATTTGAAATTCTTTGGTCTTTTCCAATATTTATAGTATCGTGAAACCGCATTGGTAATATCCGTTGATGGTGTTGAGATATGGTTTCAGTGCTTAACAAAATGCTTACCTGCATGCTGTAGGAGCTCAGCTGGTATCTCATCAGATCCAGAACTTTTGATGTTCTTCAACTTCGATATGGCCGTTTTATTGTCTGCGTTTGAGGATGGTGGTAGTTCCTCGGGACTCTTCTCAGAGATTTGACTTGCTGATGTTTCTGTTGAACCATCGCAAAGAAGTTCTGAAAAGTACTCTCTCCAGCGTGTAACTATATCTTCGTCGTTTATCAATAGCTTTCCTTTGATTTATTCACAAGTCGATTAAGACCCTACTTAGCCAAGCCGACCTTGGTTTTGAAGCACACGTGCTGTGCAGTGAAACGACTTAAGTCACGAACTCTAGCCAAAAAAGTTGTGAAAAAAAGTTTGGTCTAGGCTAGTTTTAAACACATAATGTCGCATTTCTTGGATATCATATTTTGTCTTAGAATTTTTCTCAACACTGAAAAAAGGGAAAGTGAACCCTACATATTTTCAAAGTACTGCAGTAGGTTGGTGTAGGTTCTAACACTCTCGCCTTCCAGTCTCACGACTCAGAGTTCGATCCTCAGTGCACGCACAAGTCTGAATTTTTCTTTCGTATGAGTCGGGTACACTCCCTGACGGCACCCGTCGTTTGATGTTAATGGAATAAAAGGGTAGCTCTAATAGACTCGTTAAAATATCAGTCATCTCATCAATGACTCTATTCAGAGGAAGAGGGAAAACTAACAGCACTGATGCTTTTCTACATAAACTGGTAAACAGATAGGAAACAAATATTCCTTAATATCACTGCTACACCTTGAGATTATTTTGTTTGTGCTGAACACATTTTGTAGACTTTGTAGATCCACATATTTCAATGAGTAGCTTATATACTCAAGAAAAAGTAATTCGTATTTTTAATGTACTTTACATATTTATAATGTACTTTATTTTTTAAAGTTTTCGAATGTGTACATTACATATTNTTTGTTTGTGCTGAACACATTTTGTAGACTTTGTAGATCCACATATTTCAATGAGTAGCTTATATACTCAAGAAAAAGTAATTCGTATTTTTAATGTACTTTACATATTTATAATGTACTTTATTTTTTAAAGTTTTCGAATGTGTACATTACATATTCCAAGTGTGGGTTGTGTACTTTGAAGTGTACAATACACATTAGTTATTTGGTTTTTTTCAGTGTAGCTAAGTCGACATACTATGATATTCTTTTAGAAAAGTCGTCTTAAAGCCTTGAGGCGGCAAAACGAAAAAGAGTTAAGCACCGAACTTTATAGCAAATAATGATTTTCAGTACGTTTTTAATTTATGAATAATGTCGAAATTAAAAGAATATCCAAAAACATTTGTACAATTTACTTCTTTTTTTTGACTAAAGTTTGAGTTTTCGTTTTGTTTCGTTGTCTTGGGGCTTTAGGAGAAGAAACTGAAAATTTATTAGTTGTTTCTATGCATTTGCTAGAATCCTAAAACAAAACAAAAACTTCTAATATATAATTTCGAATCATAAATTCAAACAAAATTCTCAAATAATAAAACGATAACCTAAAAATTATATCAAAAACTGCGAAGCAAAAACTAGCTTCACATGTTTCTGTAAATTGATAAGAAAAGTAAATTAATTCTTTCTGTAATAGTAACACCAAAGCTCGGAATATCTTCAAGCTTGAAACTACATACACAGAAACCGTCCCATGACGTAAGTGCCACCTTACTCTTGAAATGCACTATTGTATAATTCCTTCAATCAGATTCTTTTAAATGATCATTTTACTATTCAAATTCTCATTTTCTTCGACCAGATGTGAAGTAGAGTAGAGTAATATGATAATTCCTAGACCAAAGTAGGTGTCTTATTCGATTTCAATGTTCATTGTTAACTACACGGAAGTGTTTTAAACTATTTATGTAAAATATAAGGGATTTCTTCAACTTGTTGACCAGGTGTTAACAGATTGGAAAGTATATAATGTCATCACTCACCAGGTGGCCGACACCTCTGCAAGATATTTTTATTGATTATGATGTGATCTCCAACTTTCTTCATTCCCAAATGAATAATCGCTTCTTTTCCCTTTGATTTATAAATTATTTTATGGTTGGTGACGTGAGAAGTATTTCATATAAATTACCATTTAAAAAAAATGATGAAAAAATTGAAAGAAGAAATAAATTCAATAACCAAAAACAAAACACATTTGAATAAACATTTCAGAACATCTATAAAAGATAAAGAGAAATTACGCTTGGATTTGCAATATTATTTAAAATACAACAACTAAAAACAATATTTTAAGACGGAATATACGCTGTTTATTTAGAAATATGGGAAAATAAAGAAGGAACAGCAGCGAGCAGAATGTATAGAAAAATAAGCAAGCAAGAAACATCTACTAGAACGATCTATAAGATCAGAGTGCAAACAACAATTCTTTTCGGAATGCAGATGTAGTTTTGCGAATACATCGACACAAAGCGCAAACTATCTTATAGATGAATGTTCTTTTTCTTATTTGTGCAAACTCACACACACTTAACGGATTTGATGATAGAGTGGAATTTTGCCGGATATT
>JXPG01020702.1:4322-26577 GCA_001015175.1 Megaselia abdita
CATGGAATCTAGAAAAATCAAACGAATTTTGAGAGAGTGTTCAGAAAGAACTCATATGTTTTTGTTGCAGCACAAGAAAGACAAATATTGAAGACTCCATCAAAATAAAACAAATCTTAAATCCAAGACAAAATTTACTACAGATGAAAAAAAAAATAATTCAACATCATTGAATGCCATCTTTCCACCCTAATCAAGTCAACAGACAGGATGATCCTATATCACCCCAAAAATGTCATTCAAATCTTTTCCCGAAAATCAAAATAGTTAAGTTAAAAAAGTACTTACAATTAACATTCAATGTAACGCTGGTTTCCAAGCTTTGGCCTTCTGGCATGGCACGATTATGGACTACACATTTGTATCTGGCATCATCGTCTTCCTTTCGTGGTGTTATGGTTAGAGTGGAAGTTGTTCTCATATCCTTCGATCCACCCTTGTTCAATGTCGCCTGTAAAGGTCCTCCAATACTTCCTTCCTTGTACCAACTGTTTATTTGAGAGTAACAAAAAAAAGGGGGAAAAAGAAGAGACAATTTTGTAGTGAATATTATACAACAGCAGGTTGTGTTTCAGTTAACTTACGAAATCGTTGGGTCTGGAGATCCACCAATACTGCTGCACTCCAAATCAATTTGCTTATCTTCTGTAGCCGTTGCAACATTTCCCGTTGATATGAGAGGAGGTTGTGGTGGTGTCAATACCGTTAATTTGTACGCTTGCGAATGGACATCTGCTCCAGTACCTTTTGCTTTTATTCGACATTCGAATCTTCCATTATCCCTGATATATGAGATATTTTTAATTTGTAAATCGTAAATGCCACGGTCTGGTCGATAATCGACTCTGTAAGAGAGAAGATCAAGGGAAAAAAGTGATTAGTAAATGGTTTGTTTTTTTTTTTGTTCTAAATATATAAGAGGAGGAATAGTATAAGGATGTCAGTCGAATGGTCATTGAGTTTGAACTTGATTGCTTGGAGGATTGGGAGTAATTGGGTTTAATGTCTCTTTTTATTTGTTCATTTGAAAATTTAAATTACCTCGAAGAATTCAACAATATTTAGTTATAAATTGATGCTTAATAAAGGGGAAAGTGTTATATTTCGTCGCGATGTTGTTATATTAAAGTAAAAGTGTTGTATGTATGTGAAAATTTGAGATGGAGGACTAAGAAAGGAGCTATGAAAGAGTTATATATAAAAAATACATAATATCAGTACATAAGCATAACCATCATGCTGTGCTTCATCATGTACTATCAATACCGAACCAAAACTTTAAACAAGAACCGTTACTCCCACTAGTTTCCGACGTCCTCTCTTATCCGACTATCATCCATAAATAAAACGCAGGAAAAGAGAAAACCTCATCTGGTGTATTGGTTATAATTTTAAAGTTTTTCTAGGTCCTTTTTTCCATTTTGTAGAAAGGACAAAAGGTTTCAGTAGGGGTTAGATAACTGGCAAAGAGATAAACGATTTTTTATGGATGTACGTGATTCTATTTAATAGCTTTTAATGGATAATGCTATTAAGGGGATGAAAATTATTATTTTTTTTTTTTACTTTTTTTTACTAACAAAGCAGAAAAGTGTGAAAAATATTGCCAATACGTTTCAAGTGGATATATGTTACTATAAAACTGATGGATTGTAAAATCTCTTTTTCATAAGACACCAGATAGTGTTAAGTGGCTTTTTGGAGCGATATTGTTTTTTCATTGAATGTATGGGTTCGAAATTATTGTTGGGTTGGAATGTGGAAAGTTTTATTAGATTTTTAACTCTCAGTTTATTAGATTTTGAATTATCAATAATATTTTGTTGGACATTTAATCAGTGGTGAAGAAAAGGCATACAATTTTTTTAGTATAAGTAAGTATACTCTTTCTACTTTCATGGTTGATTATAGGACATAATTTCAATTAGAAAGTAAAGATTTCTTCATATTTAAGGGATATCGTCCAGAGATCATCGAGGGAGTATAGGGCTTCAAGAACTTAAACATCTAGGAAGAAATGGAAAGAGGCACCACATATGATGAAAATCATATGCATGCCTTCCTATGTTTGAGGATAACGAAAATTTCTCCTTGGAAAACTGCAGGAATGCCTCTCATGAGAGTACAGAATGTGGAGACTTCAAGGCAACTTGACTGCTCGCGCATGTCCATAATGTTGTGCTCCTAAAGCGAACGGCAGTTTTTTTAAAGATAACGAACACTTTCCCTTGAAAGACCGTAGTGAGGCAGTTTAAAGAAATACCCCACATGAGAGTCCAAAATGTGGAAACTTCAAGGCAGCTTGACTGTCCACGCATGTCCATAATGTTCTGTTCCTTAAGCGAGCAGAGTTTTGAGTATAGCGAACCCTTTCCCTTGAAAAATCATAGTCAGGTAGTCTAGAGGAATGCCTCACATGAGATTTCAGAATTTGGAGACTTCAAGGCAGCTTCACTGTCCACGTATATCGTACATACGACCATAATGTATAGCTCCTTAACCGAGCAGAGCTTTGAGGATAGCGAAAGACCGTAGTCACGTAGTCTTAAGGAATGCCTCACGTGAGAGTCCAGAATGCGGATACTTCAAGGCAGTTTGACTGTCCATGCACATAAGCGCATGATGTTTTGCTCATTAAACGAGCAGAGTTTTGAGTTTTGACCTGAAAGTAGTCAGGTAGTCTAAAGGAATGTGGAGACTTCAAGGCAGCTAGACTGGCCACGAATATCGCACATATGACCATGATGATGTCCTTAAACGAACATTGTTTTGAGGACAGCGAACACTTCCCCTTGAAAGACCGTATTCAGGTAGTCTAAAGGAATGACTCATACGAGAGTTCAGAATGTGGAGACTTCAAGGCCGCTTGACTGTCCACGCACATAAGACCATGATGTTTTGTTCCTTAAGCGAGCAGAATGTTGGGGACATCGAATACTCCCTTTGAAAGACTGTAGTCAGGTAGTCTAAAGGATCGCACATGCGACCATGTATTGCTCCTATCTTGAGGATACAAAACACTTCCCTTGAAAGTACAAAGTTAGTAGCCTGTAGCTAAGAACTAGCTACAAAAAGCTCTGAAAACCTTTAAAGCAACATGTTCGTGGCAAAATCAAACGACACCGGAACCATATAAACTCAAACAAACAAAAATCTTAAAGGTACAATAAAACACTGAAGGGGATCTTCTTTAGTCAGACATTTCCAATTTGTTATCGATATCGACAAGAGAGGAATCAATATTAAAACACACAAAACACTAATGTACATGCAGTTGCCTGTAATGGATGCTTGACCTCCTTGAACCTTTTGTGCTATTCTATGCACAATTGTATGAATCATTGCTGAAATAATTCTTTACTTTCTAATGGAAGAACAGAGAAACTCAAATTGCTTCTCGTAGAATGAACTTCCTCTTGGCAAAACACTTGATATAGTTTTTCTTTGGTATTAGGAGCCTATGCTTATATGTTTGAGGGAAACCATTGGTTTATATTTTTTGGTAGGGGAAGATTTTGATTAGAAATTTCCTAGAGTGAAATAGGACTCATTAGAAACAAAACAAGCGTTCGAGTGTGTCTTAGTTTGCATTGTGTGTTAAGTATCCTATATTGGTTGTAAGGAATGTCGGATATGGAAAAATTACTCATATTCTTTAGGTAACGTTGAGACTGTACAATGTACATTCTTTTGAAGTTATATAGGGTGTGACATTATTAGAACACAATGGATATTAGACCAACAAACATTAAAGTTGCGAGTGTTTTGTGAATGGTCGGAGGTTTAACTTATCTAATACTGTTCTTATTGATAGCTTGAAAAAAGAGGATTGCGAATTTTACGAATAAAATATGATTGGTTTTTATTGATGAAAAATTGTTGCGAATTTTACGGATTCAATTAGCACGTTCAGCGTAGACATGGCTTTTATAGTATGGATGTGTCGTTTCGGGTATGAGTACATAATACAATAAAATACCATAACTGATGTTTCTCATTGAAAGCTTGGGAATTTTACGAATGATTGGTTTTTATTGTTTGAAATGTAGTTACGAATTTTACGAATGAAATAAAGAGCGTTCAGCGTTTAGATTGGTTTTATTTCTATTAATGCTTTGTGACCTTTCGTGTATGTGTAAATTATTACAATAAACTACTATAACGAATATGACTGACGTTTCTCATTGAAAGCTTGTTAATTTCACAGATGAAATAAAGACGGTTCAGCGTTCTGATTGGTTTTATTGTTAAGAAATATTATTTAAGTCACTTCAATTATCCAATGCGCTCATAGCAAAAAACCAAATACGTTAAAATTTAAATAGTTTGAAGATTTTTCTCTATCAGATGTGCGCAGCACTCAAACTACATAATAAATTATATAGTATATACATTATTTCTATATACTATAAAAGCAATTAGTAAAAGCGGTAATTATTTTACCATGAAACTAAGAAAAATAAGAAAGAAGTTCATTTCCGCCATTATATAGCACAAAAAACTTTTTATTTTATCCGTGAGAAAATGAGTTCAGCTGTAATATATCCTAAATTCACTCAGCTCAAACTATTCCGCGGCACACATACAGAACACACTATTTTAAATGACTCCTGTTTCGAGAAGTTTTATGTTAACATTTTGTATGTATGTGATTTCCTCTAGTCAGAAGGAACTTCTTTGGTAATTTAATGGGGAACATGGAAGCCATAGATATGAACTGAACAGATCGGCTACGCGACCTTTTTTCAGACTCTCATGACTCGCACATTCATTAAAAATTATATAATTTAAATGGTTCATTCGTTTTGAAGGAAAGTTTTATTTTTAATTGCAACTAAAAATTAAATAAATTACAAAAGTTTATATATTTCCAGTATAAATTATGTACACTTTTTGCTGTGTTTTAGATCTACAGAATAGGGATACGTATCTCCCACGGATAGCTTTTGTTCATTTTCTACAACAGAAGGATTATGTGCTTGGTACTTAATATGTTAATTTATATAGGGTGATATTTAGAGTCTTAGCATCTTCACGGGAAATGCGGGAATTCGGTCTTTTGTTTGGTTTCAATATTAATTTTAATTGGGTATTCCTTTCTCGGGAAATGAATATTGCGTTATTTAATAATTAGATTTCTGATGTCTTGGACATTCCCGGGAAAGTCCCTCTTAATTTCGAGAATTTCTCCGTATTTTGCGGGTATTTCCTGGGAATTCCTTGTAAAAACTTGTTGTTTTCGTCTCTTTCATGAAACTAGGCAAGAACTGGAATCTCATAGTTTGAAAAATGTTCGGAAAAAAGGTTAAGTTTTGCGGAAACTTCGAGATTTTTTGCGGATTTCCGGGAAGTTTTGCGGGAATTCCGGGAAACTAATATTTGTCACCTATATAAAATCCTGTGCTCAATCGAGAAGTTAGAAAAACAAGTACAGAAATCCAATAGAATCAAAATGCTTCAAGCTTGANTACAAAAAGTTTTGCGGAAACTTCGAGATTTTTTGCGGATTTCCGGGAAGTTTTGCGGGAATTCCGGGAAACTAATATTTGTCACCTATATAAAATCCTGTGCTCAATCGAGAAGTTAGAAAAACAAGTACAGAAATCCAATAGAATCAAAATGCTTCAAGCTTGAACAAAAACACCAATAAGTTCAAAGGATCATATGTATATCCTGTGAACCCACCCTGTAATCCTAATGCATAAAATTATTCTCAATGAATGAAAGTAATGCAATATTATAATTTCGGTAAAGTCATTCATTGAATTTATTTAAAACATGACATCCTGCTTTGCCATCAGAGAATGTGAATGTGAATAGTTGTGTGTGCTTTGTATAAGTGCTCTTTGCTCTTTCTGCTCATTACTCTTACATGAACTATATGAACAGCAAATAATTATGAATATCTTCTTACTTTGTGTATTTTGTAATAATTTATGGTAGCATAGAACTTTCGAAACAATACAAAATGAGATTTCTTTTCTTTTTTTCGAAATAATTATCCAAAGTCTGAACTGTTTTCTTTTTTCGTTATACAGTTTGTTCGTTTACTCTGTGCAAGATTATTATACGCTCCAACGATACCAGTTGAAATTAATGTGGTGTATGCGAGTAGGTCATGTTCAGAATTCGTTTCTGTTTCTGAATGTGAATGTTATCCCTATATATATGAGAAGTGCTCTTCTAATTATTGCACTACACTTGATTACTATATATTTCTGGAAATCGTTCTTTTTGAAATTTCACAAGGGGAGAAAATGTTTTCGAAGTTTCTTGGTTTTTTGGTTTATGGATTTGAAAGAGATTCTTTCTTTTGTTTCTTTTTTGATTTAGTTTTAATGGATGGAGGTGAAGGTGAAGGATGTGATTTAGGAAGGCGATTATGTTTTATTTCTTGAGGTGGTTTGTATTGAGGAGGTTGGTTATAATTTATTCTTAAAATATTGTAGAAATATTTATTTCAATAATTTTAATTAGTTTGGTATTATCAAGACTATTTAAATTTGAAACAAGTCTTTGTGTTTCTTCATCAAATTACTTAAGCTTTCAACATAACGTTTCATGAATTCTCAGCCACAAATACTAGGGAAATGCAGATAGATTTCAAGATGCTTTCATGCTGAAAACGGTTCATATAAAAACGAAAACTTAACGAGGCAAAATATCATGTTTTAACAAAAACAGGCAGCTTCGAAGTAAGTATACTTAACGAGGTAGACACATTCGTTACAAATATATAAAAAAAACTAAATCACACAACGAGCCAAAGGTGACTCAAGGTGTAGCAGTGATATTAAGGAATGATTGCTTCCTATGTATTTACCAGCTGCTCTTATAAATCATGTTAGTTTAACCTTTTCCTCTGAATAGAGTCAGTGATGAGCTGTCTGCTATTTTAATGAGTGTATTAGAGGTACCCTTTTATTTCATCAACATCGAAACGACAAGGGTGGCGTCAGGTAGTATATCCAACTCACACCAAAGAAAATTTCTTACGAACAAATTCTGACGTGTGCACTGAGGCTCGAACATAGAATCGTCAGACTGGAAAACGAGAGTGCTAACAACTACACCAACCATCTGATTTCATGATAGAAATAAGATTAGCGACCAAAATGGAAGGACACACACACAGAGATAGAAAGACTGAGAAGGAAATGCCTGCAACATTAAAGGAATGTAGAGCTCTCAATAAAAAGACATGACGAACTACTCTCGGATTTTTAGGGAAGCAAGACAACTGTGCAAGCCGATAAANCTTTGAGGAACTACTCTCGGATTTCAGGGAAGCAAGACAACTGTGCAAGCCGATAAAGGAAAGCAAAAGGCATCACTTCAAGGATCTCTGAGAGTTCTGAGACAGATCACCTCAGATAACATTACTTCCCTTGGAATATACGAAAGAGTTATTAGAAAAGGTTCTTGAGTTTATTTTCCAACAAGAAATCTAGAAATCTTAACTATTTTTTTTCCAGATAGTAATGTCTCTGATAGTCTTCTTCCCGAAACATAATTTGTTGGTAGCCTTTATTCCGAATTGAATATTTTGATTAAGAAAAGAGATAGGAGAGTTTGACCAAAAGATTCAAATGTTCGATCATAGATTCCTCCGAGGTTAGAATGATTCCAAGCTTGAAAACTTTTGAGTGAAAGGCAAAATTATTGTCTAGGTAAAGAACTACAAACATTAAACCACAACTGATCCAAACATACCCATTCTAGACACTTGTCTATTCTTCTTCACAACCACTCATTCACACTTTCACCTCCTGATCCACTCTCATAGACTTTTTCCCGCCANCACTTGTCTACTCTTATTCACAACCACTCATTCACACTTTCACCCCCTGATCCACTCTCATAGACTTTTTCCCGCCATCCATTCAATTTAAAACAATTCGGACAGACGGACACACAGAAATAAAAGTATTTCTTCCGACTTGAACGAAAACCCCCAACCCCTTCACCAAATAACAAAAACTAGATACTTTCAACAATATATTGAAACAAAAGACAAAAATGAAAGAACAACTATTAAATTCTCCTTCGAATTCCCAATAGAAAAATTCAAATCGAAAGAGAAGAATTTGCCTTGAATCAAAAACACATTTATGAAACTCTCGAGCTAACTATAATTTCAGTAATTCGCCACCATCTGTTCATAGCCAAACTTTAACTTCGAAACAACTTATATTCAGTCAGTCAGCCAGTGAACCCACGTAACGAGTTATGTGTAAATGTAAAGTGTTCCCTTTTGCAGGGTAAACTTTATCCACCATCGTAATGACGATATCAGAGATCTTGGCAACAAATCCCACCGTCTTAAGAAATTTAAAATTCCTTTGTAATCTTAACAATATTCTCTTCCATCCATTTTCTCGCTTTTCCTTATGTATTTAGTTTTTCTTAAGTTTGTTGTGTGTTTATTTAGCCTCAAATGAAAAGTCATAAAAATAGTAATAAACATTATGAAAAAATAAACGCAAACTTTTCCCATAAACAGTAAAAAAGTTTAACTTTCATCTTCTTCTTTCCACATATACTGAACAGTGAACAGCGAAGAAACAAGGAAGAAAAGTGAACTTCCCATCCTCCACAATTCAAATATACAGAAAGAAGGAGAACATCACGAAAAATCCCAGAACACTGCGGAATAATGCCAAGAAACATACATTTCTTCCAAGATAATTTCCTTGTATAGTATAGTATATTCTATTCAGTTCTTGCCTGCTCCATATATACATATATTCTTTCTATTTGTTGTTCACGTCCTTGGAAATTAGTAGATTGTAGTTTAGTACTACTTTATCACCATGTTGAGAATTGTAAGATATGTGCTTGTGTGTTACCGGTTCTAAGAGAAATTCGATATTTACTTTTCGATTTCGTTCCATGAGTATAGCAAAGGATCAGATGATGTATGTGGTTGTTTATACTGTATTGATAGGACTAATAGCTTAGACATGAATAGATGATGTTGCTACACTGCTGCATAAGTTGAATAATATTGATTTTGCATTAATAAGAAATTTCATGTAAATTTACATAAAAGATTCTCTGCAGAACAAATATACAACGAGAAACTATAAGGAAAACCATCGAACTTGGAAGCTAATTTGGTTTTTTGTAAAGAATGAGGGTAATTGAAAAATAAAGGAGGTGAGTGAGATGATTTGACTATTCGCTGTGAATATACTGGAATGACGTACTGAGAATTTCGGACTAAACATGTGAAAGTCATCACATTGGAGATAATCAGCATTGCATTTTTCTTTTCTGAGTTCGAAGGCTTTTGTGAAAAAGACAATGTGCGAAAACGCAAGATTTCTCTTCAAGAGTTCAAATCCTACTTTCTTCAATAAAGGTTTTTTTTGTCAATTGTATATGAATTTTTTTGAAGCTATCTCTGGAGATGTATATATAAAAGGGAGCTTAGAAACGTGAGTTGTATGTTCCAGGCGCTATCGAAGTAGGGCTCTTGGAACTATCCCCCGGACTAAGCTTACCGCGATCATGGGCGAGGAAAAACCCTTACTATCGAAACACCCGACTATGGAAAGCATCACAGCCTCTGATACAAAAATATAAAGGAATATACGGATATATTCTCGGAAATATTATGGACAATGAGATTGAAATAGCCGCATGAGTTTCAGAACACTAAGTTTTGCAAGCTCCAAACAAGACCTGGCGAGAGTTATACACGATTTGATCAGGAAAGAACCAAACAGCTATGCTACATATACTATAGTTGCCACCCCTCAAAGCACATAAAGCCGGAGTTGGTTTTCCATTCGTGGACAGACAAGGTGTAGCTCGATGTACAACTATCAACGATTGATTATCAGAGGTCGATTCAGCTATCTAACAACAAGAGCGAGGATAGTGGTGGTATACCAGCTGAACTGTTGAAAACAGCTGGGCCTTCTTTCAACGACGCTTTCCATAAGCTGCTTCTAAAGATCTGGGACAGGGTCGAGAGGCAAAAGAGTGGAACATTAGCATCATCTGCCCGGTTTTTAAGAAAGGTGAAAAGATTCATTGCAAGAACTACCGAGACATTAGCCTGCTCAACGTTGCCTACAATATCCTAGCTGAAACCACACTTCATACACAGATCACAGATACTCCAATCAGATATGAGATATTCCGCTCAATGAACCATTTGGCATCCCAAGCAAGCTCATCAAAGTATACCAAATGAAACTGCGGAACACATGGAGTTGTTTCAAGGCCGCTGGAGAAACCTCAAGCAAGTTCCAAGCTGTGAGACGTTTTCGACAAGGAGATTCACTTTTGTGCAGCTATTTCAACATCCTACTATAGAGATGATTATGGTCTCATCTAACATCGAAACCTCCAACATAATTTACAGCAAATCTAGCCATAAGGAGGCACTTCTAATTTGTTATGTGGAAATCGGCATACTTAGACGAGTCTTCTTCTTTTACATAAATCCAAGGTCTTAAAGAATTGATTTGTACTCGAGTATATCCGTCGCAAAATGGCATTTCTCTATATTCTCTTTTTTTCTTCGTGTCCGTCCTTTGATTGCGCTGCTAACGTCGTAACGATGAAACAAGACAAAAACTAAAAGGACGGAGACATTTTATTTCCCATTTGAGATTATACAAAATAAAGTAGATTCCATCTAAGGTTTTCCAGTTAAATTCTGTTCTCAGAGAAAAGTGTTTAGAATTGTCTTCGGTGCCTTATGCGTGGAAGGTGATAGGAGGATAATATAGGATAAATATCCACCCGACTATAGTTGAGAAGATCCGAACGAGGTGTTTTCGGTGGGCGAATATGTAGCAAGGATGGACGACAATGGTCCAGTCAAAAGAGTATTCTTAATGCAACCAGATGGTACACGTAAAAAAGGCCGGCAACGAAAGCGATGGGTAGACCCTGTTGAACAAGACACCAGGCAGAAAGGTATACCCAACTGAAGAACAACAGTCCGATAATAACTTAATAATCTTGTTTCACGCTAAGTTCGCAGACATATGAGTAATCCTACTTGCAACACTCAACTCGCTGAAATTTAAGCCATTATCTTGAATCGACTGCCTCGGCGATGCAAGATTCATCGACTTAAGTGTATGATTTCTACGCTTTCGCTTGAAAATATTTGGTCTCGATCTAATTATCCCTTTGGGCCTACTTACGTGCCTGATTCGATAAACCCAATAAAAGCCCTCTCAGAAATGCCCTTTATATCTTAGTCGACTGACATGTTTATCGGTCTTCTTCTTTGAAAAACGCACTTCACAAAGCTTTTGGCTTTCTTCTTCTTTCGTATTCTATACTTTTATTCCTGGATGGATGCTTTGGAGATTTATTTATATTACTATTTGCTTGGCTTGGATTCCTAAAATGTGTACACGAATTCAAAGTGTCCAACTCGTGTAGCACATAAACTTTTTATTTGAAAACCTCAACTACGCTCGGAAACCAACAGTATCCACACAACTAAAAAAAAACATGTGCCCCATAAAAATATTCCAAAATCATGCCAAAATCATAAACATCTTTCAGAAAATCCTCCAAATAATAAACAAAAAACAGAACATCTAAAGATTCATATTGCCAGTAACGCTTTCATTTCCCTATGCGTATCATATGAATTTTAAAATTTACTGCGTTACATTATTTATTATTTTTCTTTGAAAATTAGCATGGCTTGTTTTTCATGTAAATTAAATTAACGTGAGTCATGGAGAATGTATTTTGACTTTTATTGGTATTTAACTGAGGATTGAATAGTGACAATGTCACGTGTTGCAATTATTTTCATTAATTAGTAATATATACAAGTAGATTTGTGTGAATACTGTGATAATTTCGAAGCAACAGGCAGCGAAAGCAGAGTCAAAAACAAGCTTTCTTCTTCTTTTACTTCAGAAATTAACAAATGTAAAGGTTTTCCAGTTAGAGAAATGGACTCGAGTATATCCGTTGAAAATTCGAATTTCTCTGACTTCTCTTTTTTTCTCGTCCCCATCCTTCGATTGTGCTGGTAGCGTCGAAACGATGAAAATAAGCAAACATTTAAAAGATGGAGCAATTTTAGTTCCCATTTGAGATTATAAAAATAAAGTAGACTCCATCTAAGGTTTTCCAGTAAGAGGAGTGTACTCGCGTATATAAGTCGTAAATTGGAATTTCTCTGGCTTCTCTTTTTTTCCTTCAAATGTGCTGGCAGTGTCGAAACGATGAACAAGACGGCGTAAATTCAGTTCTCACTAGATTACAAAACACAAAAACAAAAGTAGACTCTACCTAAGTCCCGATTTTGACTGCTTCTTGATGAAATATTTGAAGAATGTCTAACCCCTTGTCAGCATACTTGTACAATTGTAAAATATTGTACAAATAAGTCAGAATTGAACAACTTTGCGAAACAAGAACTTAGAACTAAGGTTAACCGTTCTACTCAAGAGTTTAACCCAGATTCTGTCAAAAATAAGCCGAAGTCGATAAAAATGGACCTCAATCGAAAGGCAAAAGGCCATAGGTTTTTTTTAAATCCTCTTATTCTTTCTTATATTATTCCTCCTCTCTTTTCACAGATCAGGAAATATATGTAGGAGAGAAGAGAACTGATCTGTACTCGAGTATATCCGTCGAAAAATATTACAAATTGTATTACTTTGACATCTTTTGTCCCTGAGGTTTTATTTTATCTAGTTTTTTCGGCTCGTCTAATGATTATCGTCGTTCTAACGAATCAACTCAAAAACGATTGTTGCGAGATTACACAAACAAAAATTTCGAGAAAAGGATTGGCCTCTCAATAGTTTTGTATTGCCAGCTACAGTTTCAAATTTAAGTATGAATCCCAGAGAAAAAGTTACAGCAAACTCCGAGTACTTGCTGTAGTTTAACCACAACTTCTTTTAGTGTTTCACATAACATCCAGTCCAACACTGCCGAAATCCAGTCCAACATTGCCGACCACAGTCATTTCTAATCAAAACTCTAAATTTTCAAAAATACTCCCCCATATTTCAAAGTAAAGTAAAATAAATTAATGAAACCAAAGGAATGTGAAACCACCCTATTCCTTAAAAAACTTACAATTTCATTATTATTTATATAATCGCATATAAACTCAAACAGAAAACAACATGAAATGAAAGAATGTGTAATTTAATTTACCACTTCATATATGGAAAAGGGTTATTTCATCATTTCATAATATATGAAGAAGACGGATAATATAAAGAATCCTTTGTCACGCAAGTGAAGAGCGGAAAGAATAGAACTAGGATATAGGATTCATAAAAGTGGAAACAAGGTCAAATTCTTTTTGTATGAAAATTTTTCAGAAAATATTCTTCCATATTCCATATTTTTTACTTCATAAATAAAAATGTAATATTTTGCAGATTCTTTTTTGTTCGTTTGTTAAAAAGGATCCGAAAATTAATAGAAATCGATTGGAAAGAATGTGATTATCTTCATCGTTTTTTATTATTATTATAGAGCTCTCTGCACGAATAAATCTGCTTTGTAAGGATGTGATAATTCTTTCAAGAAACAGTGATTTATAAGGTTATTATGATGTTGGTTGGTAGGTTATAGAATTTGAATTATTATGTTCTTAAGACTTATGGTGTCTTTCTCGGTCTTTTATTCTTTTTTGAACGGTAGGGTTTTTTGTGAGGATTTTTTGAATGTCTATATTTTATCGGGAATTAATATAGTTTTTCATTAATGCTATGATTTAAATATATAAGGTTTTAAAATGTGTTTGGTTTTCGCAACGACACGATATTTAAAGCAACACATTTTCCTTGAAAACCAACAGATGGCGTTTTCACCACAAAAATGCTTCATCTTCTCTTTTGAAAGTTTCTATGGAGAAATGTAAATCACATGAAAGTAACAGAGAAAACAAATTTACAAAAGGAGAGAACAAATTAATGAATGACCCATTCCTATTTGTTAATTCAAGTGCCTTACAGCCGACAGTTTAAATTTTTTGAAAAATAATATAATTTGTTCAATACCTAACTAATAAAAATTAAAAAATAAGCAAACAAATATTTTCCAAAGTCTCAAACATTTGAAAATATTTAAAACCAAATAAAAATAAATTTTAAATATAAAATAATAAATAAATATTAAATAGTGAATAATATACTATTTTTAAAATTACTAAAAATTATTACACTTTAAATTTAAGAGAAAAAATCACACAAAACTTAAATTTTAAATTACTAGTTTAAGTCTTTAAAAATAAAAAAATAAAGAAAAAAGCAATTAAAAAACACAACATGTTTATCATTTCTCTTTTATTTTTTAGTTAATTTAAATAATTTAATAAAAATATTTTGTATTTTGAATTTTAAATTTGTTGTTAGTGTTCATTATATTACATATTTTTGTATTATTAAATTAATTAGTGTTCAATATTCTCGCTTGAATTTTCAACATATTATTATAGCTTTTATGTAAATTTCTAAAATAATTATTTTTATCTTTAAATTTAAAGAAATCGGAACAGCTTGACCAATAAAAATATTTTTAAAAATTAATTAAGAAGTTTAAAGGCTTTTCTTTTTTTGTCCTTAATAATTTGAAATCATAATTGTTAGAAACAGAACTCAAAGTTACAGAAAAATTAGAAAACAAAAATAAATATAAATTGTTTGATTTTTTTTGCTATACATTATTTTTGTTTGAAAAGTAATATGTATATATTTTAAGGAAGACGTCGTACTATGTCATATTGTACGCGATGTTGTGAAGACATCAGCTCGATATGATTTTAGTATCACCCAATTACATTTTGCACTAATCCAATGATAAAAGTCACCGATGTCATTATCACAGGTTTTTTCCTCAGTTGGAACCCATTATATCGTGAAGACATCTGCATGATATCATTTTCTTATCAAATAAGAGCTTTACGCTATAAAACTATGATAAACGTTAACGGAGACTTTCTCAGGTAAAAAAGCATCGCTGTCTTCGTCGACTTTATTGTCGATTGAAGGTATTCTCCGNATCACAGGTTTTTTCCTCAGTTGGAACCCATTATATCGTGAAGACATCTGCATGATATCATTTTCTTATCAAATAAGAGCTTTACGCTATAAAACTATGATAAACGTTAACGGAGACTTTCTCAGGTAAAAAAGCATCGCTGTCTTCGTCGACTTTATTGTCGATTGAAGGTATTCTCCGTACTTTTTTTTAAAGCGAAAAGCCGTTAAGTGATTATCAAATTATATCATGAAGATGTCATCAAGATATCGTGTGGACCAAATATGAACAAAAACTGAGACAATGACATCACTAAAAATACAAATAATATTTCATGTCCAGTTCACAAATCCCTCTCAATTACTCCCAATTTAATCCAACTTCCTGAAAAGCCCATTACCCTTAATATCCCCGGAATTAAATTAATTAATCTGCCTTAGCAAATGCTAATTATTTCAGTTATCAAAATCCCATTTTACCTTACTGAAAATGGAAATGAGAAAAAAAAACACAAAAAAGATCCAAACATTAGTTAGAATTACGCATAAAAACAACTAGGATATAATTACACATAATTGAGAACCCAATTTAAAAAGTGTACATCCTTTTTTAGATAATCAAAAAATATTTTTATGAAGATCCTAACCTCAAGATATAATAAAGCGGAATAAGAATAAGTTATTAATTTATTTTAAGCAGGATACAAAAAAGGATTTTATCATATAAATTCGTTGAAAAAAAAAGAAAGAAAACTGGAAATAATTACTGCGCCCTCAATGATGAGATGAAAAGAGAGTTTTATTATTGAAAAGGATGATGATTTTCATTCCGAACTGAACAAGCAAGAAATAAGAATTGTTCCCTCCACCCAACCATCCATCCATCCCTTTCTCCTTTTAATCTTCACTATACACTCGAGAAACGAAACAGAGAAAAAAGAAATAAAAAAGGATTTATTACCCTTAAGAGGACAAAAGTACTAATTAAATCTTTCAACTTGAAATTAAACTAAATTTATTTATTCATTCATCATCTTGTTAGAATAAAAATAATAATAAAAGAAATATGTTACATTGCGACAGAACACTATATAGGATGTTATGACAAGGAGCAATAAAAATATGTAAAAACTCAGGTGGTTTTACTGTTGTAAACTTATATAGAGCGAACAGCAAACACAAACTGAACAGAAACTGAACGAACCTGGTCGGTGCCTCCATTTCCTCTCACCTTTTATTCCAAGGAAATACAATTTTTCGTCCTGGTATCACAACTATGAATAATTCATTCATACACAAAATTATGATGTTCATAAATTCCAGGCTTTAAAGGTATAGAACGGAATGGATAGGAATGGATGGAATGGATGGCAAGGCATAGTAGTATAGTGGTGCTTTTGTTCCTATTTAATGCCACCAAGACACATAAAACCAACAGGAAAAGTCTTTAAGTGGAAGGACGTAAAGATGTTAATAAATTTTCCAAACAATCGATTTCGATCTAACTGAAAACCAATAAAATTATCTTCTGATGTGGATGAAGTCTGTAAAATATTCATTCTGGTTTCGCATTGAGAGAAATTTTTGTTTTCTGATTGTTGTTTGGTTTAGGGACTGACGATGCTGAGTTTGATCCTCACGTCACAATTTTTCTTTCGTATCTCTTCCACACCTGACCTCATCATTCGATGTTGGTGGAATGAAAAGGTACCACAAATACACTCGTTAAAATATTAGACACTCATCACTGACTCTATTCAGAGGAAGAAGGAAAACTAAAGTACTGATATAGAAAAGCAGAAAATGTCGACATTCCTTAATATCACTGCTAAACCTTGAGCAACCTTTGCAAAAAAAGGGTTTTACACAGTCCTTGCCNAACAAATACACTCGTTAAAATAGCAGACCCTCATCACTGACTCTATTCAGAGGAAGAAGGANCACAAATACACTCGTTAAAATATTAGACACTCATCACTGACTCTATTCAGAGGAAGAAGGAAAACTAAAGTACTGATATAGAAAAGCAGAAAATGTCGACATTCCTTAATATCACTGCTAAACCTTGAGCAACCTTTGCAAAAAAAGGGTTTTACACAGTCCTTGCCATTATATAACTTGTGATTATTCNACAAACAAAAGGGTTTTACACAGAGTCCTTGCCATTATATAACTTGTGATTATTCAGAATAAATATCCGACTATTAGCTACTATTTTTTTTTGGCAATGTTACTGAACATTTTTTAAGACACTCAATTTCTATTTAATTAATTTCAATTAATTTAAATGTAATAAGTCACTGAANCACTCAATTTCTATTTAATTAACTTCAATTAATTTAAATGTAATAAGTCACTGAAATATGAAAATGAGGCTATATTAATTCGAAAATATTATCCATGATCATATTGTGAGTTCGATCCTCAGTGCACACGTCTGAATTTTTCGTAAGAAATTCTCTTTCATGTTAGTCGGTATACTACCTGACGCCACCCTCGTCGTTTATATATTGATGAAATAAAAGGGAACGACTATAATACACTCGTTAAAAAAGCAGACAACTCATCACTGACTCTATTCAGAGAAAGAGGCACTGATGTAGAAAAGCAGCTGGTAAACATATAGGAAGCACCATAAGTAAACTCAAAAATATCTGGATCGGCTTTAGAAATTTTTACAAATTTAACTGAAACATTGACAAGTTTAAAGTTGCGAGCTCTTCTAATTCTTAGAAATAGTCTTTATAAATAACATTCGTGTTTAATCAGTAACTGAAATATGAAAATGATCCTATGTTAACTCGAAAATATCCGAGAGAGCTACATTTTTAAATACTTCACAGAAACTCAAATTCTTAGCTCCCTTTGTTTTTTGTTTAGTTATAGTTAACTCTTTTTACACCGGCAACTCTTCAACGTATACATTAAAGGAAAAAATCCTATAGTGTTTTTTGATTAGTTTTTTCGTTGTAATATGCTCGGAAATATTACGTTTTGTTCTTGTATACTTCATATGGCTAATATCTAACATCTTCGAAGCCAAATTGATTTTCGAAATGTTCTATATATTATAATTAAACAATTTCTTTATTATATTTAACTACCTTAGCTTTTTGTTTAGTGAAAGTTTAGGACAAGTCCAAAAGTTTAGAACAACCCAAAAATATCCGAGAGAAGAACTTTTTTTTTTAATTTACAAGTATTTTTCCTCAGATTCAAATATAATACAAAAATTATTGCACTCTCTTTGTCTTTTGTTTAATTATTTTAAGTCTTAACTTAATATCCGGAAGGACTATAGCCATTTTTACAAAATTTTCGATTACAAGCTGTTTCAATTTGTAATGTTCCTTCTTTCAATTTTATGTGATATTATGTTGATTTTTATTTTTTTAAAACGTTGCTTGGTTTCTCCTACATTTATAATTGAACAATTTCTTATTATATTTAACTACCTTAGCTTTTTGTTTAGTGAAAGTTTACGAGAAGTTCAAAAATATAGAAGTCGATCCAAAAATATCCGAGAGAAGAACTTTTTGAAATGTACAAGTATTTTTCCTCAAATATTTTACAAAATAACTTCCAACCAAATATAATACAAAAATTCTTGCCCTCTCTTTGATTTTTGCTTAATTATTTTAGCTTTTAACTGAAAGCAAGTCTTCGACGTATTCATTCAAGTAAAAAAAAAATAGCCCTAAGTCAATTCAGAAATATCCGGAAGGACTATAGCCATTTTTACAATCTAAAAAATATGTTGATTTTTATTTTTTTAAAACGTTGTTTGGTTTCTCCTACATTTATAATTGAACAATTTCTTATTATATTTAACTACCTTAGCTTTTTGTTTAGTGAAAGTTTACGAGAAGTTCAAAAATATAGAAGTCGATCCAAAAATATCCGAGAGAAGAACTTTTTGAAATGTACAAGTATTTTTCCTCAAATATTTTACAAAATAACTTCCAACCAAATATAATACAAAAATTCTTGCCCTCTCTTTGATTTTTGCTTAATTATTTTAGCTTTTAACCGAAAGCAAGTCTTCGACGTATTCATTCAAGTAAAAAAAAAATAGCCCTAAGTCAATTCAGAAATATCCGGAAGGACTATAGCCATTTTTACAATCTAAAAAATATGTTGATTTTTATTTTTTTAAAACGTTGTTTGGTTTCTCCTACATTTATAATTGAACAATTTCTAATTACATTTACCCTTCCTTTGCTTTTTCTTTAGTTACCTTTTACGAGAAGTCAAAAAATATAGAAGTCAAACCAAAAATACCCGAAAGAAGAACTTTTTTTAAATGTATAAGTATTTCTCCTCAGATATCTTACAAAATATTCTTTTTAGAACAACTTCCACCCAAAAATATAATACAAAAATTTCTACGCAGACCTTCCTTAATTTCCCCATAAAACAATAATCCTCTAAATGAAATTTGATACCACAAATTATCGACACATAAATTGATTTTATTATAAACATCACGAACTTGAATCTTTGGTTTTTCAGAGCGTGGTCCCAAAGAATGATGTGAAAGTCAACAGGAAAACTATATATTTATTCTGGTCTCTTTTCTTAAGTCCCAGAGACGTAAAGATGTTAATAAATTTTCCACACAATCGAATTCGATCGAAGTGAAAACCAATAAAATAATCTTCTAATAGAAACTATTCATTCCATTGAACGTCCGGTTGGCAGTGAGAGAAATGTTTGGCTTTTCTTTGATAATTAATACAATGTTTGATATTTAATTAAAATAATGATAGTTATGGAAGAGCGAAGTATTATCATCACTGTTATTAACAGTTGAATGTTCAACTTCAAATTACCTGACGTTCAGTTATGATAAGAGTTCATCTCTAGTATTAAAGGGGAACAATTAAAAGAAAACAAAAACAATTGAAAGACGGTTTTTTCAAAAAAAAAGTAGTTAACATAACTGTTAATAACAGTGACACTAAATATTACCATAAGCCAATCAAAAAATGAAGAAGGATAAAAGCCAACCACAATCCAACACCCCCAAAAACATGAAATCCACACGATTTTTTCAAGTGTCAAGTCCANAAAAAAAAAAAAAGTAGTTAACATAACTGTTAATAACAGTGACACTAAATATTACCATAAGCCAATCAAAAAATGAAGAAGGATAAAAGCCAACCACAATCCAACACCCCCAAAAACATGAAATCCACACGATTTTTTCAAGTGTCAAGTCCAGCATCTCTTACAATTATTTAGAGAGATGAAGGAATATTTTTGGTTTATAGTTGTTATATTATGTATAGTGTTTGTTTTCCTGACACGTTGGAATGTCCGTAGAGTATATCAGATGGCAATAAATTGTCACATGCCCTAATGATGTGCTTTTCTAGAAATTATATCATTTTTCTTGGTTCCCATGTAAACACATTAAGAAAGCATTTGGGAAAACCTAGCAAACAGAACACAGAAAGATTGGAAGACTTTTTGGATTCGGTTTGTATTGTATTTTATGATGATTGTAAATTGTGCAATGGGAATATGTTATTAACTATTGTTTGGTTTTGATGTCATGATTGTATATTTTCGGTAAGTTGTTTATTTTAGTAGGTTAAAAGTTGAACACTTTTTGTTTTGTTTTCTTTTTGTATATTTATTGGTTAAAAAAGGATTGTTGGATTTGGTTGTAGTTGTGGGGTGAGGAGGATTTGTTTGAGTTATATTTCAATTATGAGTAAGTGCTCTGTTTTTAACATTGCTGAGTTTATACTTCTTTACTCAGACATATCGGCTATCATCCGATAGCAAAATCGGCTGACATGCCTTTTTCTTCTTCTTCTATCATCTTATTCTTTCATCATCTTCTTCTTTGGTATTGAAACCNGAGTTATATTTCAATTATGAGTAAGTGCTCTGTTTTTAACATTGCTGAGTTTATACTTCTTTACTCAGACATATCGGCTATCATCCGATAGCAAAATCGGCTGACATGCCTGGATGCATTTTTCTTCTTCTTCTATCATCTTATTCTTTCATCATCTTCTTCTTTGGTATTGAAACCTGCAGCTGCCATTTATTCGAAAACTGTGCTGAACATCTTTGTTCTCAGTGAGATGTTGAGACAACCAATCATTCTTTGACTGAAGAGTAAAATAGAAAACTATATCAAACAATATCGTTAGTGATGACTTTGATTATTTCTTTTAAGAATCACTTCTGATTTTAATAGGCTCTAGGTGGAATATATAGCCTAGAAATGGAAACCAGGGATACTAACATAGTTGCATGGACATATATGAGGATTCCTATATGATTAATGGTATTCTTGAAATTTGAATTTCCGAAGATTTCTCTAAATTGAAATTCCACATACCTTTCATTCCATAATTCATTGACAGAGAGTCTCAAAGTAAAAGGAAGAATTAGTAATGCGTGAATGAGGGCACACATTTACCAAGAAACATAAATATCCATCCATCATGGCATATAATTTGCAAATTATGAAAATTCCTTGTTCATTTCTCTCAATTAAGAAACATCAAAAGCCTTTTCAATTAGAATGAATCAAGAAATAATAGCAAAATCAATAGTCAATCTCAGAATTAACAAACCACAAAGGCTTTATTTAAACAATAATATACTGTTCTACTAATCTCGTGTATGTTCATTGATTCTCAAGACATTCATTCCAATTCTATCAATAGATAATTATAATACCAAGCACATATTAGAATCCACAAATTATAAATTCCAAAATCCCCTTGTTATCCAATCCACCAACAAAACTCTTGAACCATCTTTTTTGTGTTATCTTTCTCCTTCATCGTTCGTTCGTTCATTCATAGTATATAGTCCTTCATCAAAGTTAATACATTGCCTCTTGTGATGTTCATCTCCACAAGGAATTCTTCATCTCTTGGTAAGAAATTACATGAGGACAACACAAGGACATGATGTTGATTAAAATTTGATTTATATATGGTTTAGAGTATACTGCAGTACTACATTTTCTTCTTTTCGTAATGTCAACTTAAGAACGACATTCCTGTTTATCTTTAAATATTCATATTATTTACGGATTGTGTTAGCATATCAACTAACACTTTCTAAGTTCTGAGTAAATTTTGCAGTAGTTGTCACATTTGATTTTGGGAATACCTTTTTCTTCTACACAACTATGAAAATGTAGGTAATGAGAATNTCCTGTTTATCTTTAAATATTCATATTATTTACGGATTGTGTTAGCATATCAACTAACACTTTCTAAGTTCTGAGT
>JXPG01020711.1:354-18189 GCA_001015175.1 Megaselia abdita
AAATACACAAAATTCAAAATGGTTTGAAATTATTTTAGAAAAATGTTTCTTTCCCTACAGTTTTTTCGGGAAAAAAGAATGAATTTTTGTAGCCAGAATGAGAATTATTCAGAATTTGATTAATCTAACTCCCAAAATTAATTTAATTAATAATTAAATAAAAATATTTGTTGTAAAAATATTAAATATAAAACACAATATATATAATCATATTATTTTATTTTAACATGAAATTGAACTAAATTTTATAATTTTAAATATTAACGAAATCTAAGACATTCTCGCAATTCTGAATCTGTATTTAAAATTTTGTAAGAAATTTTCAAACTTTTTTTTGTAAAGTCTCAAAAGTTTATTTTAATGATGAAATTTAATTTTAATATTCTTTTCTTTTTGAAAAATTAGAATCCTTTGTTTTCTTCTTTTTTGTTAAATAGTTAAATAAGAAATTTTAACAACACAAATAAAAAACTATTATTTTTTAATCGAATTTAATTCTTAAAAGGCTTGAATTCCAAGATAATACAAATTTTAAACTTTAGAAACATAGTTACAAGAAATAGTCTTAAATAGTTTTATATATACAGGGTTCATACAAAGACTTCCTAGGGCTCTTTTTAGGGATCAAAAAGGCTCTTTCTGTTTAAAACCTAATACAGAAAGACTTTTAATTATAATCAGGGATGAAATACTTTAAATTTTAATAAACTTAGGACAAATTCAGAAATCTCAATCAAAAAAATTAAGGAGAAAACAAACAAAAATTCTATAAGATTTCAAATAGTGTGAATTTTATTGAAATATTTAATTTCTTTACCAAAAATTTTAAAAGTATAATCAAAATTTATTCTTGTAAAATTGTTCAAAACAATACAAATTGAACGTTTTAAATTAAATGAACCTCAAAAACGAAAATTTAAAAGTGATTTAAAGAATGTTGAAAAAATACATATAAACCATAAAACAATCATATATAAATAAATTATTTTTTACACAAACTTTGATTTTTAAAGTTATTTAGACTTTTGGTTTAAACGAAAATATAATTTCCCAAAATATTGTTAAAATTGCATCTCTAAATTAAAATTACATTTTTAAACATATTTTTTAAAATTTGTCTAGTTTTAAATATTATGTAACAAACAAAAAACCATTAAGAACTTTAAAATTCTATTTTTTTTAATGTTGAAAGTAAGAAAAAACAATTATTTTAAAATTGTCTAAAATTAATTTTCGAAAAGAAAAGTTATATAATTTTTACAAATTATAACAATTTTTATAAATATAACAAAAAATGTTTTGAAAATAACAATAAAAATTTAAGTTTAAAGGTTAAATAAAATGAAATAATACTATTAAAAGAGAAAATTATTAAAAAAATTTAAAACAAAATAGCTTTAAAAAAGAAAGCACATTTAAAACCAAATTTAATTCAATTGTAAACTTTTTTTAAAAACTGGGCAGATGATGCTAATGTTAAACTCTTCTGGCATCTCGACCCTGCCCCAAATCTTTAGTAACTTTTAGCTTGTGGAAAGCGTCGTTGAAAAAAGGCCCTGCTGTTTTCAACAGTTCAGCCTTCTTCGCTCTTGTTGTTCTTTAGCCTCTGAATAGGTTAGTCTATCTCTGATCTTGTGGGTGGAGGGACATCATCGTTTATTTGGAAATCATATGATGGTGCTTGTGTGAAGCCCTGCTATTTACACCCAACGCTTGATTATTTCCTGTTTGCTGAATAATAAGTTTTCGTTCTTGTACATACATGTTAAGTCACCGGAGTGTAGTTCCTCCGCTGTACGATGACATTTCTATATAACTTACGAACTTACTCATAAATTCCAGCTCTTCGAACTACTGTTTCTCGAAGCGCAAATCTTACAACATCTCTTCTTTTGGATCTGAACGCCTCTTTTGCTGATCATTATTTATCTATAAGTTTTTCTGATGCAGAGCTTCCTTTTCCAAGACAAGTCTGTCATATTCGGCATCTCTCGCCATCCCTTCTTTCTTTGAGGTTTCCTCATACCAACCAACTGTTTCTGTTACTGCTGTTTTTTATAGATTGTACACGTGGTANTGTTTCTGTGACTGCTGTTTTTTATAGATTGTACACGTGGTACACAAGTGGTACGTGATTGTACACAAGCTCAATTGCTGTTTGGTTATGTCCTCTATTTGTCCTGATTCAAAGTCGTGCATAACTCTCTCCAAGTCTTGTTTGGAACCTGCAAAATTTAGTGTTCTGTCATTCCATGTGGCTATTTAATCTCATTGTCCATACAATGTCTATATCCCTATATTCCTTTCCGTACTCTATCAATTAATTTCTGCCGTTTGCGGGTGAATACTGGGTTTCTCCGCGCCCATGATCACGGTAGTCTTGTTTCGGGTGACCCTTGTTTTTCAAGGGTGGACCCCCTACGCATACCTACCTTGATTGCGCACGGAACGTACAAGGCACTTCATCCGCCGCCTGTTGACCCGTCTGGTTCCTTGTTAAGAAATGTTATGATCTCGAGAACACCTATTTCAGATTACTCAATCTCTCAAATACCCTCGAACGGTGAAACCGTAATAATATCATATATTATATAAAACAATTTCGCACTTCCTCTAGCGTTGTAATCTCAGCTTTGTAAGCCGAATAACTCTTCTTTTCCGCCTGGTCGAAGTAGAGTAGGGATGTTCTAAGTATATAGTCGTATCTATTTGTCCATGACTTTTCGAGTCGTTTATCACAAATCCAAGACTTGTTTTTATGTTTGCGCCCTAGAGTCGTGTCAGCATAGCCTGGTGTGCTCTTCCGAGGAAGGACAACTTGTTAGCGAACAAATCGTACAATGTTCCCAATGATCCCAGCTATGATGCCCTCTAGGATACTGCTAGAAGAATATCCCTCAAAATGTAATCTATGTATGAAAGAAGTCCTTATACTAGAAAACTCTTTTACCCCACAAATAATTAAACGAGAAAAAGAGAACGACTGAGAGAACGAACATAAAAAAATAATTTAAATTAANGCTATGATCCCCTATAGAGAGCACATAGGATACTGCTAGAAGAATATCCCTCAAAATGTAATCTATGTATGAAAGAAGTCCTTATACTAGAAAACTCTTTTACCCCACAAATAATTAAACGAGAAAAAGAGAACGACTGAGAGAACGAACATAAAAAAATAATTTAAATTAATTCATCCTCTAATTCTTTCCTTTTTACTATTTCAGCTGTTGGCTATCTGTCTATGAACCAGTGGTTTGGTGGTTGGTGGGACCAATAGCTGGTATGTCGGTGATAAATCTTTTGATACTGTTTGTGTCTGTGAAAGCTGCATTCACGCTGAAAGACCACGTCTTAGGCTTTGGTAATTTACGGACCCTGTTGTGGTTATCTGTTGTATCACTGCCGTTGATGGGAGTTATGTGGGTATTAGCTGTTTTAGCCGCATCCGACAATTCTCAATTACTGAGTATCCTGCTATCGGGTGTGATATTATTGCATGCCATATTCTGTTTAATCGGCTATTGCATAATAAACAAAAGGGTAAGAGAGAATTTGAACCGAACGTTCTTACGATGTATGGGCAGAAAAGTACCATTGCTGGATTCATCACTGGTTGTTAGCAGCAGTTCACAACATAATGTAAATAACTCCAGGCAGAATAATTTCCTAGCTGGTAATTATGATACAACAGCTCGTCGCAATATCGGTATAAGTGCATCTAGTACTACATCCAGAAGTACAGCCAAAACAAGTTCCAGCCCGTACAGGTAATTGTTTATAATGTCTTTGTTTTTCTTGTTTTCATTTTGATTCGTTTCGTCTTGCCTTTTTAGTGATGGACAATTACGTCAAACTTCTACATCTACATCAAATTACAACTCTGCTAGTGAAGCACCAAGTTACATGCGAGGTTACGATGAGAGAACCGGAAGACGTGAAGAAAAACATCGACGTCATAGAAAAGATTCGGATTCAGGTTCGGAAACTGATGGCAGGAGTTTGGAATTGGCAAGCAGCCATTCGAGTGATGAAGAGGAGTCGCGCACGGGAAGGAGTACAACAGGCACCCACAGAAGTACCGGTGTAAGTGCCACCCCTACATATCTACCGAATATCACAGAACATGTTCAAGCTACCACACCACCGGAACTGAACGTGGTTCAAAGTCCACAGTACTTCCCTGGTGGCACAAAACAACCCGGGCAACCAATTTACGGTACAAGATGGTCTAGTCAAGCACCAGATGGGTATCTCCCACAAACAGGAGCAAGGTGGTCCCAGGAAACCGCTTCAGACAATGAACAGATTCACGGAGGTTACCATCATAAACCGATTTCACCAAATCCTCTACCAAATCCAGATTTAACAGACACTTCTTATCTCCATCAACATCAGAACAAAATGAATATGCCACCCTCTTTATTAGAAAATATTCAGAATGTCAGGAATGACAATGTGACCAACGGATATGACATGGAACGAGAGAATTTGTACGGTAGCATGAGAAGAAAAGACTACCAGGACAATTACGGACAATACAAAGCATCCCCAAACACAACGGGAGGCGATGGTCCTCGAAGTGGAGGAGCAGGAGGTTCACAAGTCGTTAATCATTTCAGAACATTCCACAATGAAAGTCCATACTTAATGGAAAAACAGAGACCTGTTGCATACTTGGGTAATAAAACAGATTCACCGTACATGTCAAAAGAGAGGATAACACCCTTACCAGATATTTACGGTTCAAGGGAAGCAACACAAACACACTACTCTATGAAGTCTCCCCCACTCTACAATGACAGTATGCATAGTATGTTGAAACATCAACAGCAGCAACAACAGCACCAACAGTCATTAGATTATCACTCGGATAGAATGTCAGAGGGATCAGATAAGAATGGCTACCATTTCCCGTACACAGCAGAAGAGGATCATATATCATCCAGCGGTTTGAATAGAAATCACAATCACAACATTGTAAATGATGTCAACAATCCAGGTGTGATGACTATTAATAGATCAAGGCAAAGTTCACGGGCTTCCACACCACCGAGTAGTGTGGTGGCACCAATGCAGCCTCTGGCGCCTTTAACCGCCATCACGGACACTGAGTGAGTAAAAGTCCCTTTAAACATTAGTCTTATAAAATCCTAAGCTTCTTGTCAAACACTAATTACCTTTTTGTTTTCCTTACCAAAAATCCTTTGGTTCNTAATGTCTTATAAAATCCTTAGCTTCTTGTCAAACACTAATTACCCTTTTGTTTTCCTTACCAAAAATCCTTTGGTTCAACAGATTTTCATGGGAGCGTCTTAAAAAAATCTAATACATTCTTTCTTTTTGTCTGATTTTCAAAACAAACACGATAATTATTTTTGGACATTTTTTAAAAACAGATCAGAGGTAAATTGTTTGCGAGTTTTCGTAGAATTTTTGTTGTAGATTTTGTGTGTGATTTTTGCTGTTTTTTGTTGTGTTATATTTTTTGCCGTTCAGTTTTGTTTTATATTTTTTATTGATAATTTGTTTGATTTTGATGATTTCGATTTTAAGGTAACAGTGGGTTATTTTCTTTGATGAACTTTGAAAAGTCATATAGGGTTAAAATTTTGAGGAGGTCGATAGGATAAGAAAGTTTGGAGTTCGGTCTTCAACGGTNAAAATTTTGAGGAGGTCGAGTATAAGAAAGTTTGGAGTTCGGTCTTCAACGGTTAATGGACTGTTTTTGATATAATTTTGGAAGTCATTTACTAAGGACGTAAGTGTACTTGCTATGGTAAAGACCTTGAAAGGGTTTTTTTCTTTCCTAGGCCTCTGAGGTATTATAATTGTTTGCCTCCAGTTCGCTCGATCCACAGCTATTGTCCTCCCGTTGCTGACGTGTGTTGATGTTTGCAACTTTCATGATGTGTGTTGATGTTTGCAACTCAAGCAGTTGAAAAAGCCACACGATAATGACGAAAACCTTGTATCGTTGGAAACGACTTTGAAGTTGATCCGCAAATTTTGACACAGCTCCTAGTATCCATTAGGATAACGTGCGGTTTCAGCCTTTCGCACATGTTGGATGCAAGAATTTTGTAGGCGATGTTCAGAAGGCTTATTAATCTATAGTTCTCACACTCACGTCGGTCGCCTTTCTTGTGGATAGGGCAAATTATGCTGGTGTTCCAATTATCTGGCATCTTTTCTTCGTTCCAGATCTTCACCAGAAGCTTGTTGAAAGCTTCATTGAAAGCATCTCTAACAGATTTCGGAAGCTCGGCTGGGATGCCATCAGTACTCGTGATTTTGTTATTCTTCATTCTCTGGATGGCTCGCCTACCTCTATATCTATTTCTCAAGTATCTGCCCTGGTCAAAGGTATATTTTCCGGGTCTGAAGCCACATTGATATTCTCCAATGATGTTTTTGATGAAAGGTTTCAGGTGCTCATATAAGATAAAAGATACCTATGTAGTACAGTCCTTCTTATCTCCTTTTTTGTATATAGGTTGTATCATACTGAGACTCCACTCACTTGGTATAGATAAAGTTGACCATAACTTATGCAGGTAGTCTACGAAGCCTTTTCCAGCGCTTAGATCTGAGAACGCTGCTGAGCCGTTGAATACGTGAAATCTTTAACCGCTTCGAACTCAAGAACTCCAATCTTGAATCTCGGCTTTCCTCAATCTCTGTTTCCATCAGCCTTGGAAAACTCACATTTTCTAGCTGGAGCTTCAGTGTCAATTCTGTATACATGACCAAGCTATCTCGATTTTTGCACCTTTATCTTCTGGACAATCGTTTCATCTGTATAAAGGTTATTAAGCTCGCTGTTATATCTTTTCCTCCATTCTCAGAACCCATCTTTCAAAAACCAGGAGTCTCTCTCTCTATCAGTTTTTGTGAACTCCCAATCATATTCAAATTCATACATTACTATTGAGAGGACAAGATAATTCTAGGATAATTCTTCGAATAATCTCCTTGGATGAGTTGTGGAGTTTTAAATAAGATGTTGGCTAGGTATAACTTCAGTCTCTCACAAAAAATTGATACAAAGATCTTATATGCTACGTTCAAGATACCTCTAGTACCTTATAGTTCGAGCACGAGGTTTTGTCGCCTTTCTTATGTATAGGGTTAATGCAATTGCTGTTCCAGACCTCGACCAAGCCCAGAACTCATTATATTAAACTTACCTCTGGATTTATGATGATGTCGTCTTTAGAGCCTCCAGTCATTAAATCTTTATTCGACTCAAGACAACTTGTTCAGAAAAATGGAAATTGTTGGTCAAGTGGATCATTTCACTCACTAGACTCTGACAAGNTCCAGGTCTTGTTCGTCCATATTTTGCAAATCAAATGATCTCATGGATGTGATCAAGCCCAGAACTCATCATATTAAACTTACCTCTGGATTTATGATGATGTCGTCTTTAGAGCCTCCAGTCATTAAATCTTTATTCGACTCAAGACAACTTGTTCAGAAAAATGGAAATTGTTGGTCAAGTGGATCATTTCACTCACTAGACTCTGACAAGGTTTTCTCCCATTGGACACGATGATAGCCAATCAAAATTGGGGATCATAGATATTGTTGCAAGGAGCTCTATTATTGAATATAATAACATTTTGTAAAAATATAGAAAAAAAAAACAAAGCTGAGAGTCGAACTCAGAACCATATCTCAGTATAAACTTAAAATAAAAATGCCTTTCTCATATTATTTAAATTAAAGTCTCTTTAATAACCCTTCATCCAACAACGAACAACGCCTAGTGTATTAACTATCTTTCAAAAGCATGTTAAAATAAATGTTCAAAGTATCTTTAACAGAACAGGAATTCATGTCAAACTGATTTATGACTTTTCAAAGTTCGTGAAATGAAATACCTTTTCCCACTGTGGATGATGGTGTGGAAATGATTAACTTTTGTGGTTGACAGTTGGTTATAATGTGGAGAGGATTTTTACGGTTTCGATTTGAATATGCCGTTTGTTTTGCATATGACATCGTGGTTGGGTATTGATTGGATATTGGTATTGGTTTTATGTACTTTTGGTGAGATTAACTAGATTGGATTCAGCTAATTGGTAAAACAGGAGGAAATTTCCATTCATTTCAATTCGTTTTGATTTTTGTGCTGATTAGTCAGAAATTTCAATAATACCGTGGGAGTTTCAATGCGGTAGTTTAATTTATATTACACCGACGTCGACGGGACTTAATAATTATTAGGTGATTTTAGGCTGCGAGAGATTTTTGTTTTGCGTTTAGTTATTATTGCTGCGAGTCACTAGTTAATCATTAAGAGTTTTCAATCGGTATGAAAAAAGTTATTTTAAAAATAGAGTCATATCATCCACATACAATTAAAGCAAACATATGCACTAACTAGTTAGAACTTAGACTTTGATATATAAATCTTAGAACACAAACATACAAAAGAACACTTTTTCACAGTTGGCGATAAAATGGTTCATTGAGAACCGGAGCAGATACTATTCGCCGTGGGCTTTGAAAATATGGTACACTCAACAATAATGTATTACAATCGCAATCATAGTCACAATCAACCCAATAAATTTCAAAAGCATGGAATTGCATTACTCTAATATATAACCAACGTACACCATTAGCAATAGCAATATATATAATGTAGTGTAGGGGTAAATTAGTCTAGTCGGGATGTAGTACAAGATTCTATCTCCTTAGATACCATAGCTGGCACATATCTCTTGAGATGAAGCGCACACAACTCACAGAACATTAAAAATTCATTTCAAAACCTAGATATCTTGTCGATATCCTTTCTCTTTTCTTATGCAATGCACCTTTTACTTCAGGGGTAGGGTGGGTCTTTCTCTGTTGGCATTAAGGATGTGGAGAGTATTATTGGCAGGGATTGATTTTGAGAATATGTATATGAAAAACAATAACTTCGATTTAAATTGCAAATTAAATATCTCTATTGTATTGTTTATTTTAGACATATATATAGAAAACCGCAGACAATGACCCCCTTCGTCCATCTAGTAAGTACATAATGAACAACAACCATAACCCTTAATAAATGTTACTTATATTGTTAGACGAAAAGTCAGGATCGGAATAATACATGTAATTGAGCCTATACTAGTATATACTTTCTCCCTTTTGTAATCTAATCTAGAAGAAATATTGCTAAACCAAACATAGCTTTAAATAAACTTAAGTAGATCCAACTCATTTTAATTACTGCATCCCAGCTTCGCTTCACTAAGGAGCCTTAGGAGCAGCTCAAGAATTCCAAATGTTTACCCTTAAACGACACCTCTCGATCTACTCCAGAAGACCTCCGGTTTTATCTAAGTAACATTCTTGAAAGCCAGCCTATCACTCCAGCTCCAAAAATTTTAGTAGTGCTATACTAAATCCGATCCGGTCAAAATCTTTGACCACACCTATGTCATACCACATCCCTTCACTCGGAATTTATTTCTTTACAAAGAGAGTAAGAAACTCGAAGGTAAGATACACGCTCACTATCAGAAAAAGATGGCAACAACTTCCGTTTAGATCCAGCTCAGAACAAATAAACTTGTTAAGCTAAAAATTCTCTGAATTTGGTATGTAAATCCTGAATTGAGCAGTAGAGCAGAAGGAGCCTTATATTAGGTCTTAGACCTAGATGTTTTCGAGGAATGATTATTTCTACAACGGTTCTCGGTGGTGAGGGCCTAATAACCAAACTATGGCAAGGGTGGGTGTTGATGGAACACGCTGCTAAATACTGTCTGAGGAGAAGTTGGTTGTGTTGCCTTACTGGCAGTATTATTATTATTAAAGCTTTATTGAATCAAAAAGATTACATCTTGTATAAATAGCCCAATACATAAAAAAATTAACTTAGTGAGGTAATGAAGTCAGGTAAATTTTTAATTTGTTTTGCATTTCTAATGCTCAGATCGAGGTCATTTCAAAACTTGATGTCGTTGAAGAAACAATTGTCGCTCAAAGCATATTTGTTTTTGAAGAGCAATCCATGTCTTGTTGATCTAAGAGGCTCCAATTTTTCTAGCAGGTACTTAGGTTCTTTTGACTTGATGATGTTGAAGAGGATTATACGATGGTAGCATAGACGGTTGTGGTTGAGTTGTCTGGTTGGCGACTACGTTGATGAGTTGTGGTTGGCGCTTGCTTGATATGGCGATGAAACTGGAATAGATGGAGCNTGTTGGCGACTACGTTGATGAGTTATGGTTGGCGCTTGCTTGATATGGCTATGAAACTGGAATAGATGGAGCATTTATGTACGCAGAAACGAGTGGTATGACGGTGGTTGACGTTTGGTGTCGCTTAGCTGAGGTGTCCAAATCGGAGCTCCGTAGTTTGGTACTGATTTGTATCAGGAGAATTTATTTCTTGTTGTCCGTATCTCTACCAGCAAGTGATTTCAGAACTTTATTTCTGGTGTTCAATTTGTTTGTGACTAAGGCTGCATTAGCGTTGACTTGGTGTTGGCTACCTTTTCCCGTCAGCTGTCATGAGGAATGCAGATGTTGATAAGTTTTATTTTTAGTTATATTTACCTGGGAAAACTATAATGACTGAAGGTGAAGATCAAGTGCCTGGTATTTTATGGAGTTGTTTTCACATTTTTTGACTTGCATCTTTATTAGCATACTATACATATCTTATGACTATTGCTTCTACCAAAATTCGCTACATAAAAAAAAAAATGCATTCAACAGGATTTGAACCCATAGTAAAAATAAATTGTTTTACTATTTGTAGCGAATTTTGCGAAAACAATTTGAAATATCGAAATTTGCTATTCTTTCTCTATTTTGTATTGAAATTTACAGCTATTGCAATAGCGATTTTTTCTTTTTCTAGTGAATTCTGATAATAATATTTAGTAATGAAATTTACTACTTGTCTTGTGAAAAAAACTAATTATCAAGTAGTAAATTCTACAATTTTTAGTGCATTTTACTACTCAATAATTTATGATTTTTTTGCTAATAATAAAACTTAGTAAAATTCACTATTTGCTAGTCAATGTTACTGTTTAGTAGTTAAATTTACTATTGAATCCGTAGTAATGTTTACTATTTCTAGAGATATTTTAAAGTAGTAAAAAACGCTTATTTTTAAGTGATAGATTTGACTAATTCTAGTGTATTTTACTACTCAATAATTTATGAATTATTTGCTACTAATAGTAAATTTTACTACTTAGTAAAATTAACTATTAGTTTTATTATTATTAGCTAGTCAGTTTTACTATTTAGTAGTAAAATTTACTATTCAGTCCGTAGTAATTTTTACCACCTGGATACAATTTCCTTAGATTGCTTTCCATTTTGTTGTGCATAGATTTTTGTCTGGGAACTTGTTGTCTCCGCGTACTCTGGTACCGACGTTTCTGTCCTTGTACTTTTGGTTGAGCTCAGTATTATACCTGCTCAGCCACTCATACCTTCCTCACATACAGGGCGATGGATGATTCGAAGAACTTTTCTCTTAAGCACTTGACATGTTTTTATCTGCGTCTAATAATATGTTCACGCCCCGACGCCATACATCAGAACAGCTATAATGAGAGTTTGGTAGATCCTTTTTTTCGTGTTGGCTGCAAACATGATTCTTCGTTTGATCTCTTTACGGTGATGTCATTGTTGTGCTATGTTAGATGCAGTGAAAGGATGCGGTGCATTCTATGCGAACATCACTGCTGACTGTCTTTTTTCACGTCACATCTAGCGTTCGGTATTAAATCCCTTGATGTTTTGTGGCTTCTCACTCTTCGCTCTGGATATCCTTTACCTTATTTTATGTATATACAGGTAGTTGTCGGAGTCAGAGCCAGATATATGAAGCACGCGATCGATTTGGCTTACTACGCTATTACTTGACTTACTTTGTGGATATTATTTGGAGTGAAAAATATTCTTCTGATAAATAGATTTCTATTCGCGGCGAAGTTTATTATCCTACATCTATTGTCCGTTGATGTGAAAACTAGGCATTGAAATGACATATGAAGTATAGTGTCTTGGACATGAATCCTGGGTTGCGTCGTGTTCGTCGTTTTTTTTTTTTAGAAAAAAATAGTACTTTAAAGTAGAAATTGTTGAATATTACCAATACAAATTGTAACATAAACTACTTTGATTTATCAAACAAGAGAGGTTGACTTTTGAATCAAAGATTCAAGTTTGAATATTATTATTATATTCTCCTCTAGAGATAAACGATCTTTCAAAGATCTTCCATTCATCAACTACTTCTTTGAGATAAAAAATAAGTCAGTTTCAACCATTTTATACTATTCATATTCAACTATTTTTAGTGGTTTCGGCTATTTAAACGTTTGCGTTCTGAATTGTTTATGATATTTATTATAACGAGTATATTCTTCAAGTATTGATTGGATTTTTAGGAAGATATAGCTTGGGTTTTTAAAGTCAGGTCAAAAGGTAGACAGACAAACATACCAACAAACAAACATAAAATAAAACTTATTGCCATGCCAACGATACTTTCCCAGCACAAAATTCAAGCACTTTCCATTGAAAGGAAATTACCAAAGATTATTTTTTAGCTACAAAATAATCTAAAGCATAAACAAAAAACTATCTACCCTAAAAACCACCTTCTTGAAAAAGAGTACCACATAGAGAGCGTATACAAACATATATACATAGTAGTGCATAGTTTTCCTAGCAAGTGCATTTTCCTCACCTTAGCAGATACTCACTTTTCCTTAGAAACAATTGCAGCATCCTTGCATTATATATTTTCTTCTTCTATTCATTCTTGTGTGAAATTTTTGTTCTTAGAATATATTATATAGAAAATATTTTTACATTACATAGATAGTAAACTAATTTCTTCTTTTCTTTTTTATTTTTTTTATTATGAATAAATTTGGATCAATCACAATTCGAATTGGAAATCTCCAGGAGGAATATTGATGACGATGAAACAACCGTATAGAAAGACTTCACTTGAAGTAATTGGAATTTACATATGTAAAATATTCGAAGGAAAGGAAAGTTTTCTAAAACGCCCCCAGTTTCTTGCATTTATAGCATTAGTTACGAAATAAGAATGGACTGAATTTAGTTTGTATTTATATTATTTTGTTCCCATGGTAAAGAGATTTTTTGTTTCTTTTAGAAATTTTAGAATAATGAAAATCGAAGTAATTTCAAAATGCCATTTTGTATAATTTGCGGAAATAGTGCCTATTTGATTTTTGTAAAAGAGCTTTTTATCGTGTATATCTTTTTGGGAAACAAACTCATTCAATGCAGTATCAAACAAAAAATATACTCAATATGATTAGTAAATGGGAAATAGCGAAATTCTATGTCTAAACTATATAAAAAATATCTATATTATTAAACATATAAATATATATTTGAAGCTAATTTTTAACATCGAAATTTAAATTTATTTATTATGAATATCAATTCACAATATTAAAGTTCGGAATCAAAGGAAATGATATTTAACAATATTTACTCTCAGAAGTTATGATAAAATGAAAAAAAAAATGTATATGTACAAAACAAAGGATTATATTTATATTTATATCGATTTAGTATGTAGTTTCTGTGAAAAGAGTTTACTTCAATGTTATTGGATTGCTCTCTTTCTGCCTGCTTATCATCATCATTGTTTGGTAACTTTGATTTAATTATGGATTTTCGAGTGTTCCAATTGAACTAAAATATAATATAATTTAATTAAAATTGCGTATTCATATAATTTGTATATCATATATACATACCATATAATTCATCCATTCATTCATTCATCTAATTATAAGTTCTTAATGAATGATAGATACATTCAATCAATAAATCAGCTTTGCATTCCCGGCCGTAGATTTATTTTGTAACTCAAAGTTTTTGTACTGTATGGATTTAATTTAAGGTAAATATTTTTTTTTGTATTCACAAAACATGAACAACATGAATATTTAAAGAGACAAATAAAAAAGTTATAAATACATGAATTCTTTCAACTTTTATTTATTATTACAACTTTTATTTTCAGTCCATTTGGTTTGCTGCAAGGTTTACAGGATTACTACAGCACTTTTTGAAAAACTTTTCGAAAAAACGCTATGAATGGAAATTATTGTAGATTTACCAATTTTTTAAAAATATTTTTATTAATTAAATGAATAACAAGAAAGAAGGCATTGTTAACATTTCAAAAATATTTCTGTCCAATTTCACCAAAATGGCCAGAAAGAAATACAAGCATTTGGGAACCACAGATCTTTACAGGTTTCTAAGCAATCCAATGCTCCGATTTTGACCAGGATATGTTAATCGATTATTAAGAGCAAAAAATAAATATTTATGTTAATTCTTCAAAAATAAAACTTATTTTTGTAGAAATTAAATTATATAGAATTTCGAAATACAAATTCTGTATAGAACTTCAAAACCCAGCAAATACCAACAAACATAAAAATTAATTTAAAAAATGCTAAAAATTAAAAAAAAGAAAATTAGAACAACATTATTTCAAACAAATAATCTAAAATTTAATAATAAAAGTAAATAAAAAAAAAAAAAAACAGAAATATATAAAAACGAAGAATCAAACAAACGCAAATATGATAAAAAGTAATAAGAATAAGAGTATTTAAAAAAATAAATTAAATAAAACAAATAACAAATAATATTAAACAAAAAATTGTAAATAAAAAATACAAGGAAAATAAATAAAATACTAAAACAAAATAATTAAAAATATTGCAAAATTTAAGACATATAGTAAAAAACGGTAAAAGAAACAAAATTATAAAAAATAAAATAAACAAATTAAATTATAAAAAATGAACAACTAAATTTAAATAAAACAAATAAAATAATAAAAAATGGTTTAAAAAAATTAATTAATAATTAGTAGAATTAGATTTTTGCTTCTGTTAATTATTTATCTTTTTGTTTTAATTTTTTCTCTTCATTTATTTCGTTATAAATTTTATTTATTTTAATTTAAACAAATAGAAAAGATGGACTTAGACTTAGTACACTTAATATTCCTGTAATTACCTTGAGTCGGAAAAAAAAGAAAAGTAAAGCTGTGGCGCACCAGCTTGTTTTTTTTTTAATTGTGTTAAAAATGCCAAGGGGTACCCCTTTTCATTTTTGTGTGCTGAAAATACAACTTTTTAGAATTGCTTTTAAGCCCGACTTTTCTTCCAGAAATTATGTTATTTTATTAAATTAAGAAATTTTTATATTTATTTTCAATTAAACCAAAATAACCCCCAAAACATCGAAAAAAAATTTAAATAAATTTAAAATATCAGGCGATCATGAATTGAAACAAGCAAACTTTCAAACATCCCACCAATATTTACAATTCTCCAATGCAGTGGAGACTGGAGACATACTTCTGTATTCTCTTGAGGACCCGGCAACACTGGATATTTTGGTGGGATGTTTGAGTCTTCTATTTTCTTAAATTAAGAAATTTTCATTAAAACAGATAGTTTTTTTGAAAAACGTAATTCTTTGTAACTAAAATATAACTTTATATATAAGACATTCTAAAAGAAAAGACAATTATAAGATGTTCTATTTTCGTCACAAAAAATGACAAATTGGATAGTCTTTGCATTTCTTCTCCAGAAAATATCAAATCTCAAACAATAGTCTTTTTTTGTCGAAATTGCTTAATTTTTTTTCGAAAATATGAAAATTTTAAAATGTTGGTTTTTATTATGGAGATGTCTTAATTTACTAAAATAAGACTTTTTGCAGAAGAAAAGTCTAATTAAAAAGGCAATTTCACGAAAATAATGTTTTTGACCCAAAAATTTTACAGTGTTACCCGTTACAATTTTTTCGAAAATATGAAAATTGAAAATATTGGTTTTTATTATGGAAAGGTCTTAATTTACTAAAATAAGACATTTTTAGAAGAAAAGTCTAATTAAAAAGGCAAAATCACGAAAATGACCCAAAAATATGACAGTGTTACCAATTACAATTTTTGCGAAAATATGAACATTTTAAAATATTGGTGTTTATTATGGCTCATGTTGAACTCCTAGTAACGAGTCTTGTGATTGTCACGTTTCTGACAACTATGTCATATGACAGTTGACTTGGGTTGGGAATATTATTTGGGTTTAGCGATTCAGCTCAAAGTTGTTATGAAACGATTTATTTGGCCTTGAATCAAGGGCAACTTTTGTTTTCTCAAATTTGATGTAGCTGGAAAGGGATTAGAATAAAAGATAATATAATTAATAATATTTGGAAACGCTTCTCAACAAGACATCAATTTTCGATAAAAGTTACTTACCGTCTTCAATAATGTCATCCCTTGATAGCATTTTTTTCGTTGATCTATAGTAATAATGGTAATCACTTATAAATATGATTTCTATTGATGGTGTCCTATTGATATTCTCTGCGTCTCTCTATCTATGATGCTCCTCATTTTTTTGTAATTCCTGCGCTTATAGGAACTCTAACTCTAAAACTTCAAACATCTCGAATTCGAAAAAAAGTAAATTCGTAACTAAAGTAACTTTATAACTAAAGTATCTACCTTAAATTATTGTATATTATTGATTCAATAAAAAAACATAACCAACAAAACGTTATAAATATTTAAAGAATCCAAAACAAAAATAAAAAGTCATTAATAATGAAGTGTATTGAATTTAATAAATTATAGACGAGATATCGGTCAGGTCATTTATAATTTGCATTTATAATAGAATTATTTTGTTTACTTGCATCACAAACAATTGTCGATTATTCCGTGCCTAAGGACTCGATTTGGCAAGAGTTGAAATGACTCGTAACAATTCAAAAAGATAAATAAATAATATTGAAATCGGGTGAATTTTTTATCGGCTTTTGTTCTTCAACAATATTTGCGAATACTCTTTCACTGAAATCATTTAATTTTCAATGATACTTTGTATGAGGTAAACATGAAAAAAAGGGCATTTCGATTTCTTTTAATATAACTAAAAATTCGATATCTTTGTAATTAATGGTTTTTCATGGAATTAAATACAAAAGAATTTAAATTAGATCCAAATAATATTTATATGTACAACATTTTGGTCTAGTGAAGANATACTTTGTATGAGGTAAACATGAAAAAAAGGGCATTTCGATTTCTTTTAATATAATTAAAAATTCGATATCTTTGTAATTAATGGTTTTTCATGGAATTAAATACAAAACAAAAAATATTGAAGTTCTTTGGAAACAAAATATAAAATAATGGTTGGGAGTTTTAAATTGCACAGAATAATGATTTTCAGCGAATTTCACAGATTTTATTTAATAATACTTCCTTTTCCAAATATAGATCGTAAAATAACTAAATTATATTGTGCTTGAAATGCTTTAGGAAGTTTTTGCTTCAATCTTTTATTAATTCATTAAAAATGAATGGAAATCTTATATTATACTCTAAAAAGAAATCAACATTTCGTAACGATATTTATTTATAAATCAATAAAATTCCATCCTACGTTATCTAAAGAACAGAGGATGGGAATGAAAATACTCATAATCAAGTGCTTATTAATTTTAATCATATAATATAAACTATTTCGTGGTTTTCAAAAACTATTTCGATTGAAAGGAGTTGATACAAAATAAATATGTTTAATTAATTGAGAAAAAAACGTTCCTCCATAAACTTTGGCCACTATAGTTAGTAAATGTGAGTTCAAATTTGCATGAACATGATTCTTCGGAACAACATGAGCACATTAAATTAATTTCTGGCATCTTATCCATAAAAAGATCAATTTTTAGTTTAAGAATTTAAATTAGATCCAAATAATATTTA
>JXPG01020733.1:0-19996 GCA_001015175.1 Megaselia abdita
TTTTTTTTAATGAGAGTTTATTCTTTAATATTTTTTTATTTTCATACTTTTAAATGTTTAAATTTTATAAATATTATATTTATAAATTACAATTTCCGATTTAAATTTTGTTTTCTTTTTAATGTTTTGTATTATTTCATCAATATTCTAAATTTTTACAGTTTGAAAAAAATACACATAATTTTAAAATGTATACCTTTCGAAAATTTGTTTTTTTCTTTATTTAAAAAGAACCAAAATACTTACAAAATAAAATGAGTCAAACTGGAAAATATGGCGTTGAAAAAGTACCCCCAAAATACTATTTGAATTTCATTGACATTAATTAAGAACAAAAAGTTGCCTTTTTTCTTCCTCTTTAAACACTAAAAAAAACATCCAAAAATATAAAAATTATAAAAAAAGTTCACACACTTCCGTGAATTCACCTCAAATATTCACGAACAACGTAACGCAAGCATTCACGTAATGTTACATAAAGTAGCTTATCCTCATCCTCTTCCAACTATGACATTATTTGTCATAATAATACACAAACATATCTTCAAGAATATCAGTTTTATAAGAATGCAATTTATTTCAATAATTCTCCTAAAACATAACATAAGTCATCACGTAACGTTACATAAAGTAACCAGTCCTCTTCCTCTTCTAATGGTGTCAACATTGCTTATAAATAATTCAAAAAAATAAAAATGACTAATAAGAAGTAAAAGGCTGAACGTTATTCTTTCAAAAACGTAACGTAAACCTTCGCGTAGCGTTACAAAAAGTAGTAAAACTTTGAAATTTTAAGTATTTTCTTTTTATAAATTTAGTTTTTAATGTTTTTTTTTTAATGAATAATCAAACTTCAAACTATTTTAACAGTTATCGCTACACGCTAAAAAATATACCACTAAAATTGAATTAAAAAAACTCTAAAATTCAAAGACAAAACAGGCAATTTTGCTTTGAAAGATGTGCCATGAAAAAGTTCCATCAATTTAAAAAAAAACCTTAAATATGATGCTTTCATTTATAACAAAGAAAAAACTATGAAATTTCTGTTTAAGGCTCCCATGAAAATGGAAAGAAATGTCATGAAATTTGCCACCTTAAAAAAACACAACAAAAAAGAAAAAGACGAACGCGCATCATTAAACTCGTGACTTGTTGACTCGGCACTCGCAATGTTCTAGCCACTAGACCACCGAGACGTTACGATGTTTGGTTGATTCGTTCTTATTTATAAGATTGTGTTGCTTTGTTTTCGTGAAAAAGAAATCATGTTCTGTTCCTTTGAAAATACGGCGAAAGCTATGCAAATATTGTGGGAAGAAAATTATGAAATTGGTGGTTTATATTTTGAAAATATTGTGAAAGAACAAAAGCTGAATTTTATTGATNAGTTTTCATTTATAAGATTGTGTTTTTATGAAAAATAAATCATGTTCTGTTCTTTTGAAACTACGGCGAAAGCTATGCAAATATTGTGGGAAGAAAATTATTAAATTGGTGGTTAATATTTTGAAAATCTTGTGAAAGAACAAAAGCTGAATTTTACTGTTTTTTGGTGTAATGTTTTTCAAGGAAAGGTTCATGAGAGTTTTCTATTGAAATAAAGAAAACACTTTGGAATTTGTTTAATAGCTCAATTTTTGAAAGAAAATCAAGAATATTTTTTAGCGTGTATATTTTATATTTTTACATAAACACACAAAAAAAACAAATTCCATGTTGTGTTTTTTCCTTTAAGTTTTTTTAAGACTTTTTCAATTTTCTGCAAGTTGTAAATATTAAAATTTATTTAAAAAAATACTTAAAATTAAAATCTCAAACTTTTTTTTTTTTTTCTATTTTAGTTATTTTTGTAATTAGTTGTATTATTTCTTCAATATTTTAAATTTTATAAAAAAAAGATTTAAGAATTAAAGTCTAAAACTTGTTTTCTATTTTAATTATGTTTTTCTTTTTAATGTTTTGTATTATTTCTTCAGTATTTTATATTTTTACAGTTAAAAAAAAAACTATATGCAATTTAAAAATCGGTACCTTTCAAATATTTTTTTTTTTTTTAAGAAAAAACAATTGTTTTAAACAATAAAAATACATTATAAGACTTAAACTAATTTAAAAAAAATCGTTATATTAAAGAAAATCTAACATAGTTAGGAAACAAAATCTTGCTCGAATTAATTGTAAAACTTCTGCAGAAAAAGTCATCCCATAGATTCAATGCCTGTCTAACTAAGCTAAACCGAAATCCCACATAAACCTCTCAGTCTAAGTCAACCCATTTCTTGTTCAAAGCCAAAGAAGAAGAAATAAAAAATATGGTCCATTGGAATTAACGGTAGATTCAATCTCAATAGCTCTTTCTTTTCTTTTCCCCCCATTTCATTAATTGAAATAAATATAAACAAATTTTGTTCACAAAAAAAAAAGTTAAAAAGGCAGTTGTTAAAATTATCTTTGTCAGCAACATCCAATCCAACAACATCACTGCAGGGAAAATTTTACTCTGGTTTTATGCAATTATGTTTGAAATGCTGAAGCTGCCGCTGAAGACAAGTCACGCATTGGTTGATCCACATTTATCACGCTCGGGTTTTCGATTTGAAATGGAATCAAAGAGGAACGAAATCATGGTTTATCTAAAGAAAGAAAGGATGCGATGCCGTAAGGCGGAAAGTTCTAAAGGTTTTCGGGTCTTGCTTCTTGACCGATTGGCTTCGCTCGTTCTTTGATTGTCAAACATAATAAGTGATTTGCATATTTTTGTCATTTATTATTATAATATTTATTGTCTTACATATTTTGTGGAATGTCTTCACTAGGTTATATTTTGTGTTATCTTATTGGGAAAGCATATGATTTTCATGAGTATTTATAATTAACCAAAGTTTTTATTGTCTTGAAGATATTGGACTGTTTTTTTATAGTCCAAAATATATTTAGATTTTAAAATTGGAATTAAAACATTGTTGAAGTTAACGACATAATTCTAAATGATTTACAGAATTTTATATTAAACTTAAATGTATTAACATATTTTAGTTTTACAATGCTTGTAGATTTTACAAATTAAACAAAAAATAATATATATATTTTTTTTAATTTTTATTAAATGTTTAAAATGGAATCAAGAAATATAAAATTTTACTCAAAAAACCAATGGAAAAATGTACTTAAAATAGAAAGTATGGAAAATAGCTTTAGTAAGTTTTACTATAAACTGATTATATAAATTAATTTAATTATTATTTAATAATATTTTTAGTGTAGGTTGGTTTTTGAATACTAAAACTAGTGAAATTTACAATTTAGTCAGAACAAACTTAAGAAATTCCAAACCCACTTTCGAAACTAATTTCTTAAGCATTTTTCTTGCTGATTTTTGAAATAACTTCAGTGATAAAAAATTGTGTTACTATTGTAATGTCGTTAAAATTTCATAGTAAGAAATGCAATAATTTACAAATATGTTGACAATAATTAAAATATGTAACCCACCCAAAAACAAAGCTCAAAGCAAATACGCATGGCTCGAATTTAGAATTTAAAGTCCTAGAATTGAGCATTTGAGTTAAAATAATAAAAAGTACCCACAAAAAACTTAAGAACAAAAAAAGAAATTGAAATAATAGGTATCAAACCCACGCCTAGGCGGCCATTCCAAAATGTCTAAATACGCTAAAAGAGTTCTTACAAGACAGTGATTATTAAATCAGAACTTTAATACTCCAAATCCGCTCTTTTCTATGAAACTTAAATAAAAATTGCGAAATGTTTGTATTTTCTACAAACAAAAATTGTGATAACATTTAAAATATATCTGGATTTTGTATTAATATTTACACAAATGTTGAAAAACTGCTAATTTTTTAGACTTTGTAAGTTTATAAAAGTCAACACTCTTGCTTTTAAAAATCTACACTCTCTGGATTGGTGGATGGTATCGTTTGTAGGTTATCAGACTCCCACACTAGAATTCCCAGGCTCAAAACCACAGAACAATTGATAAAAATCTATTACATAAGTTAAACAGAAATCAATCTGTCAAAACCACAAGAAATATGAAAAAAAAAACCCAGTCTTTTTTTTTTATTATTGAAGATAAATTCAATAAAAACCCACATTACAATCTTACTATTTTTCAAACACTTCGAACTTTCAAGAAAGCCAATTCAACCTAGAATCGTTAGCCCAAGTCTCGCCATAAACAGCAGAAATTTAAAACATTTTTTTTGTATTGATTAGTTTTGAATTTATTTGTATTTAATAATTCAAATAAAAGAAGAGATTTATTTATAGAGAGTTTTTGTAATGAACATATGTTTCTTTTTTCTTTGAGTGAAAATGTGCAAAAATAGGAACATTAGTTTTTGTGCGTGTAATTTCAAACACCTCAAAATTAAAATAAATATATCAACGTTTTGTTTTTATATTTAGTAAAAAATGCTAAAAATAAAAAACAAAATTCAAATATTTTACACAAATTTAAAAAATTGCATTCTTCAGATCAAATAATGACGAAATATTTTTACACGGAGAAAAACGAAGCGATGTTTAGCACACTTTTCTCTCTGGGTAAAAACAAAAGTTGTTAAACAAATCCTTTTAAGCAGAGTGATTTTTGAGATCAATTACCTCCGTCAATACGGAATGTTCACAAAATTTCTTAATATTTTAATTTTACAACACATTTAGTACATGCATCGTCCGGATAGACCTACGCCTTAAGAGAAACCAGAAGTCAACGAAGGATAATTCGTTTCCAACATCACCATTGTGTTGCAAGCAAAGTGAAACGTCTTCAGATGACAGAGAAGAAACCGGCTTCCAAGGAAAAAACCATTTCAAAGGAAAACAAACTTTGACAAGATGCCTCAGATGCCTGGAGTTCGGACACATAGCAAGAAGCTGCAAAAGCGACACCGATAGATCCAAGATGTGCAGAAAATGCGGTGAAGAAGGTCACATAGCAACATAACATAACAAAAACAAAATATAGACAAAGCTAAGCATGTATCTGTATATCTGTCCAGTATTCCGAAGAGCTCTCAGCAAACAAAAAGGTTTAGGGTTGTTCAAATATATCTTAACCATTGCGAAGCGGCTGATGACATCCTGGCCCAAACAGCAAGAACAACTAAGTCGGAAGTTGTGTGGATCTCTATAAGATCCGGAAAAGCAAAGCTAAACATGCCGATAGCAGGACATCAGTGGTCATTGGAGGCGACTTCAGCAGATATACGAAGCCAAAAGAAGAAAAAGTGCTCTAGACCTTCGCATCTCTAAACATAGGGGTAGCAAATATCGGCAATATACCAACTTTTCGCAAAGCAGGAAGATCATCGGTGATCGACGTTTCATTTGCCAGAACTTCGCTTTTACGAGGAATCAACTGGAGAGTCAGCGAGGAATACTCTGCAAGTGATCACCAAATTATCGTGATCGAAATCAAATATAAAAGGAGCGACAGTGACTCAACAACCACTGGATCAAAATGGAACGACACCCTCATAGATGTAGGCACGTTCGATCATGGAGTGAGGATTTTACAAACGATTTAGCAGAGGAGATGACTAATCAGATGAGAATGCTGCTCAGCAAAGCCTGTGACGCTGTAATGCTGAGAAGATCGACGAGGACAACCCTTCTACTGGTGGAAAGAATGAAGACATAGAAGGACTGAGGAAAAAATTCCTACAATATAGAAGGAAAGTACAGCTTTCAAGAGGAAGTCATGACTTTGAGGAACTACTCTCCGCTTTCAGGATAGCAAGACAACTATGCTAAGCGATAAAGGAAAGCAAAAGGCAACACTTCAAGACTCTCTGCGACGACGCCGACGTAAATCTCTGGGGAACTGCCCACAGAATGGTGATGTCCGAGCTGAAAGGAGACAGGTCACCTCAGATAACAAGCCCAACAATGTTGAAAACGATCGTTTAAACATTATTTCCTACCAGAGCCAACACATCCTTCAACATAAAAAGAACAATCGATGTGGAAACGGTACCAATTGCAATAAACGAGGAGATATTCAGCACATGCAAAATGAATGCCTACAAATAGACTCCGGCATCCCGAACAAAGCGTTGAAAAGGACCGTGGAAAAAAGCCTTCAGGAGGATATACAGAAAGAGAAGAATAAAATAAAACCGCTCCTATTGGTTGATTCAAACACCTTAATTTTGATTGGCTATACTATGCTCAATTAGATTTTGTAGTTGATTGGTGCAGGCGCTCTCCCCTCTGACGAAATTTTGTTTAAAATTTGTTCTCTCGTGTAATTTGGACGCCACACTAGTCATTTCGATGTTGATGAAATAAAAGGGTACCCTTAAAACATTTGTTAAATAGAATACAATATATAAAGGACTCTATACAGAGCAAGAGGAAAAACTAGAGCAACTTACATTGCTTATTGTATATTTTACTACGTCTTCCTCTTACGAGTACATTCTCTGAAATTGCATAACAATGTTGCCATTTTGTGGAGTTTTCCATTCTGACTATTCTGAGTTTGATCCTCAGTACATACTTGAATTTTTTTTCGTTTTTTTGACTACTTTCTACCATTTTCACCATTTCTTACATTAGTGCATTATATAAAGTGTTGATGAAATCCACACAATTCAAAACAAATATTTACCGTAGATTACCTGCAAATTACAAGTAACTTACATGTAACTTATTTCTCATCTTCACAATTCCCATCAAGATCAAAAGAACTCCCTCAGCAAAACAAAATCCACTTCCGAAAACCATGTGATCTATGGGAACCGAAAATATCAAATAATTAGATCTCAAAAGCTGGTCAACTAAGAACTTACCCGTTCTTTCTTTCCGCTTCTTCATCATCATCATACGATCAACGGAAAACATGTCGTTCTCGTGAATTGCTTTGGTTTCAAGTGGGAGGTTTTCGATATAATTTGATTGTTGTTGTTGTATTGCTGCTGTTGTGTTCTTTTCCGTTTACCTTTTGGCAGTTTTATTAAAAGAAGTTTAATAAAAAACTGAAATTTTGATTTTATTTGCAATTAAAATTTATTGTAAATGGAGCAAAGAAACACCCTATATGTTGCATATACAAAACATAAGAGACTAAAAGATTAATGGATGTTGTGAAGTAAAATGAGGCGGTCTACTCCACATTACCTTCTGGCTAAGAATGACGCCAGGAACAATCAGACAAAGACAAATGAAGAGTCGGAAATGAATAATGATGGGGTATTGGTTTGAGTCTTGTGAGACATAAGGTTATTCTGTTCAGTTTTCGTTCTTTGCTTTCGCGATCTTCAACATCAAATAAAAACTAATTACTTTGGAGCATCATTTTATTCAAGATTTATAGGTCTCGGGGGTAGCGGTTCAGATGATAGTCGTCTGTTCACTTTCAGTCTACGAATAATACAAGTCTACAAGGTGAGAATCTATGAAAGATGAGCTACGCTACGTTTGAATTATAGATACAGAGTAGGTGTAAATGACCGTTGAATTAATTTCATGAGAAGGTCTGAATGTCTGAATATAGAGATGTTTTGTTTACAGGTGAAATGCAGTCGTATCGATCTATTGTTGGAAGAATATCTTACGCAAGACATTATTTAAATTAGTATGCTTGGAGATATTTTTAATCACTTACTAATTTTTCAAATAAATTAAGTAAACGGTTTTCGAGTGGGATTGAAGATGACCACTTAATTAATAGGTTCTCAGAAGGTCTTCATTCAAACTGGTTGTTGTTATTTTGGATGTGACGATTTAAGAACTATTGAACGTAACTTGATGATTATCTCAAAATTCTTGATCATGGCAATTTACCTCAATTTTTTGTTCAAGAATAGGCAAGACTCTTTTACATTCAAAATTAGACTTCAATGATATCAGTAGTATAATGTCAGTAGTATCTTTGGGTTTCTAACACTTGTTTGTATTCGTAAATTGTTAGTATTTTTAAAACAGACAAATTTACAAACAAATTGAGCAGAAATGAAGCATCATAAGGAAAGTATCTCTACAAAAATTTTATTAATTGAAGAGAATGAAAGGTTTTTGTGGTGCCTCTTTTTAAACAGATATCAAAAACTAACAAACACAAACTTAACTATAAAGAAAAAAGAACTCACCCTTATTTTCTTTATTCAACAATGACAAGAAAAACAACAAAAGAAACAGAGGTTTAAGAAAAAAAACATTTATTTCTTCTTTATTCATTCAACGGAGAAGAACAAGTATTCAGAATCTGAACATTTCTTAGATGAAAGCGCCATCTGTTAGTCTTCAACATATGTCTTTTTGCTGATCGGAAATGATGGAATTTATTTAACAAAACTATAACTAATTAACCGACTGGTGCCACACCTCTTCAGTCTTTGTACAAAAAGTGTCAGTCTTTTCAGTCTCAGTCTTTGATTTGACATTTCTTCTTCTTGTTTCAGTGTTTTTCATATGTTTCTAGAAGATGTTTGGTATATTTGGATAGCTTTTTACACTGCCAGTCTCTCTTCAGTGATTAGTCTTTCAGTCTTCACAAGAGACTGAACATATTCATTTTTTGTACAAATTTTCGAGAAGTGTCCCACCCCCGTAATTAACGAAGCCAAATGGAAGATTTTTGTACGTAATTTCTTGGAGCTGGAGCTATTTTATTCCACTTCGATGGGTCTATGATCGAGTTTTAAAATTAATATCAACTTAAGAAAAAACCTTAAGAGTCAGAGTTTACTTTGGAGTATGGAGTCTCGATTCAATTGATGAATGACTATAGCCCTTGTCGTTTTATGAATCCGAAAATATATCATTCCGATACATTTCATCAGTATTTAATAATCATAATCATTTCTTCGCTGTAAAGTTAAAATTAGATGTTTAGTATGTATTATTTTAACAAATTAGGGGAATATAAAAAAAAAGTGTTCTTATCTAGAAATTCAGCTTTGAAACATTTGTTCCAATTCTTATACTCGAGTAACAGATCATTTTCTCTTCTCACACTCTATCTTAAAAAAAACCTTTCACTTATCACTTTCTTGAGCATAAGAAAAAGAGTTTTCTTATAAAGAAAGCCACATGTCAGAGAAATCCTACTTTGTAACATTTATTACAATTGACAAACTCGAGTAACAAATCACTTGCTTTTCTCTCATTTTTTATTCACTTTGTTCTGAGGGCGAGAAATAGCTGAAAATCAGTAGCATTCTTTATTCACTTGGGCAGAGCTTAGAGTTTCATTATAAAGAAAGCCACATTTCAGAGCAATCCCACTTGTAAAATTTATTACAATTGATATACTCGAGTAACAAATCACTTGTTTTTCTCTTACATTTTTCTTCATTTAGTACGGAGAGTAAGAAGTAACTCTAAAACCTAAAATTTGTTACTTTCTTGAGCATAAGAAGAGTTTTCTTATGAAGAAAGCCACATCTCAGAGAAATCCAACCTGTAACATTTATTACAATTGATAAACTCGAGTAACAAATCATATGATTTTCTCTTACATTTTTCTTCACTTTGCTTAGAGGTCGAGAAATAGCTGAAAAACGTAGCGTTTATTACTCTCTTAAGCAAATGAAAAAGAGTTTTCTTATGAAGAAAGCCACACTTCAGAGAAATCCCACTTTTAACATTTATTACAATTGATTAACTCGAGTAACAAATCAATCATTTTTCTCTTTCATTTATCTTCTCTTTACCTGCAAATTGTGATATAACCGGAGGACCTAGCAATTTGCAGACCTGTCAGCCATAGCCAAGTTCCGTACGGCTTATATTGTTATCCAGCCAGTTTGAAAATATTTGTAATATTTGCCAAATATAAGCCTCCAGTTGTTTGAAATAGGGAAATTTGCCTCTAGAGGGAAATCAGATGAGGTCAGCCATCAGCCGGCCTAAATTTAAGACTGCTGACATGTCTGGCAATTTGTACTCTCTTTAACAGAAGAAAACACTCTTCTTTCAAACACATCTCGTAGTTGCGAAAATACTGCGTAATTTCTGTTTGTAAAACTCCTAACCACTCTCTTTTTTAAAAAATCTTTGACTTTTTGTTGGAAATATTTGTAACAACACTTTTAAATAGTTACCACGAACTAAATACAGCAATAAAAATCCAACATGTATTTTCCATACATACCTAAAATCATTGGAGAAAAAAAACCGCAGAAGAAAAATCCCAAGCCTCGTAAAATGAATCACAAACACTTAATGTCGATGTCTACCGGCAGATGTAGTTACAAAACATTTGCATACCAAATAACTGTTCAAAACAAACATAGATATAAAGTCTGTTAATCTATCTACATAAATCTAATCAATATATACCATAGACCCATTTGCCCATATAGCAAATGTTTCCATCTGTAATGCGTGAGCGTTTGTGGCAGGTGAGAGGAAGAGCCAGTGTGTTTCGATTCTCGAATTTCAAGTTTCTTTAACTTTAGTTTTCATCTAACACTTTTCGTTTTTCGTATTTTTCATTCCTTCTCCAAGAACATGGCTCTGTGAAACTTGTTCTTTTCTCGTGGAACAAGATAAAGAAGTTAACAGTGAGAAAAGAAAAGGAACTGAAAAAATTCTTCATGTGGAACTGATTTTTATCTGATTTGCTTGTTGTTTCTTCTCTTACACATAAAGTAATTGCTTGGTTTATTGGGGATTTTGGGTTTCAAGAAAATACTTCCTTGAGATTTTTTTTTGTTTGGCTTCGTGGTTTTTTTCTTCTGAAGGGTTGTCTTGTGGAAATTCTTATTTATAGATATAACTAGTGGCGTGAAGAAATCATTAACGATATTATTTGATATAGTTTTCCCTTTTACTCTTCAGTGGAAGAATAAGGAAGAATAATTTGCTGTTTCATCTGACAGAGATGGTCACTAATGGTAACGATCACTTTAATGCTAAGTTCTCGAATATGAAATCACTTCTCTTTATATTTACCATAGTATAATAAATTTCTGTTCGTATTATTCGCAACTATTCTCTACCAAAAATACCTAAAATAAATATCTTTATATGTTGTGGTTACCTCACATCATCGAAACCCGACTAACCACCTCAAGTTAACCGTGAAAATCCACCCACTTATTTTCCAGAAAAAAGCCAAGGAAGTTATAAATTCATCCAACGATTACCCCCAAAAGCTATAGAAAAACGCTATTCTACCAACTGACACAATTCCAGCTAACCAACCTCTTATCAAGTCAACTAACCGCGAAGAATATTCCCACTATCGTTCCGGAAGACTAACTCAAGATATGTTAAGTGAATTCGTCGTAATCTCCATATTTCTATTCGAACACTTCTGAACAAATTACATAAGGCAAAATGCATGTTAATTAGAGTTAGTGTTATGTGGAGAATGAGAGGAAGAGCAAATAATTCTTAAAATACTTACTCTACTCTACATTCCATTCCCACCCAAAAGAATAATGAAGCTGAGAACATTAATTAGACACCTTGTTCGTTGTTCAACCTAGCATTCAAATTGAAACTGCTAATAACGGTCAATTATAAGATTGCGTGAGATTTTTCTTGTTTCCATAAAACACTCATCATGACCTTCATGCTCTCAGAACTCTCAAAGGACTTAAAATAACCAATCACCATAAACATAAAGACCATAAACCCAAAACCATAAAACCAACGGTCAATTAAGTTTTCAGAGTTCCCGTGAAATCCCACATGAATGACATAATTCCAAACATGTCTACCTGATGGACGGACAGATTAACTCACGCTCTTCATAATAATAATTTCGATTTGATTCAGATCTCAGAATTTAAATTTATAACAACTTCACAAGTGTTTTTAAGTCCATTCTCTAACGTGTCGTCATCCGTAGTCACGACTTTGATCTGAGCTACTTCGGAAGATGAGCTATTCTTTTGCATAGTGGTGTGGTTTTTTTTTATTGTTAGTGTTTTGGAATTTTTATGGCTTCTGTTATTAAGAAATTCTCAAACTAGTCAGCTTGCGACTTGAACTTAATATAAACTCACTATGTGAGTAGGCTTATAATTTGAACAATTATTTAAGCCAGCTGAAAGAAAATATAAGTCGGGCTGGCAGGTGACCACAGTGATGAATTGGCTTATATTAGAGAGGAGCTGCTACTTCGCTGAAGGAGATGTATAGAGAGGCAAGGAGAAGAGCAGTCAAGCTTTGCTGAGCCAACCGTAGACGTCACGAGAATGGCGGAAGCTGTAAGAAGAAGGGCAGTGACACCAGTGAAAAAACAACATAAGGGCTATACATCACCAATAAACCTCTGTATCGACTCGTTAGGAAAGCTATTTGTAAACGACGAAATCATCCTTGCACGCTGGAGAAAGTACAAAAGAAACATCAGCTCCTAAAACATGCATTTTATTGAGCACTTACCGGAAGCTGTAAGAAGAAGGGGTGACACCAGTGAAAAAACAGCGTAAGGGCTATACACCACCAATAACCCTCTGTATCGACTAGCCAGGAAACCCGAAGCTTTCCGACGACAAAGTCAACATGTCTGACAAAAGCGCAAGTAAGGAGGATAATTGGGCTATGAAGACAGCTTTATTGGGTTATCAGGGGTTGTGAGGTAAAACAGAAAAGTCCTTTGAACACACCTGATGATATTGCCTTTTACACTACGTCTCAAGCCAACTCTTCATGCTTACTAGTAAATCAGACATCTCAGCCTTCTTAAATTTAGGCCGGCTGATGGCTGACCACATCCCATTTCCTTCTGGCGGCTGGACGGCTTATATTTTACCAAATAGTCCCGATCGGCTAATGGCTTATATTATCAATAAAACAAAAATAGTCGGAGGGCTTTAATTTAAAAAAAACGAAATTTCAAATGGCTTGAGGCTTATATTTTGCCGAATTTTACAAAAATCTTCAATCCGGCTGTATGAAAATATAAGCCGTGCTGGAGAGTGGCTATGGCTGACGCTTTTGACTCAACTGGTGGCTTAGATGGCTTATATTGGACCATGGCTGATATGTCTGGAATGAATTTGGTATTGAAGTCGAGGATTGTAAGCCAAAACCTCCGAGAGCTAATAAAAAAGATTTAATAATCCGCCGCTGTGGAAACATATTGTAAGAGGCGAAATAGCCAGGTTGATTTTTTATCTTCTTACTATATAACGACCAAGTAGATCATGAATTCCACGAAATCAAAGAATACTTATTTGATTTTATTTGATAAAAATAATTCCCACTGTTAATCATTAAAACCGAAATGCGGATTTTACCAAATTTGTCAACACAGTGAAGTGAATTTGAAATGAGTTTAAGTGATGTGACGTTGTAAACGACTGGTTTTGTTTGCGGTTAGTGAGCTATAGGTATGAGTAGTATTTGAGACTTAAATGAAGTTATAGAGAATTATTCATAGACAATTAATTATGCATTCTAGTATAAATATAGTAAATACCTGGGTGTATCTGAGCGATTTGCGTTTGCCTTCCTTTTAAGACTTACTTGTTTGTTGTCTTGTCTCTCATAATATATAATAATCTTTGTCAGCGTAGCATAATTTGTGAGAGACCAACCTCAAATTGCTCCAAGTACAATAAATACTTAATTCAAAGTCAAATCTTGATTTCTCACCTAATCGATCCTTCCGACGCCTCATTAACCAACTCATTTATAAAATGATAGAAGATGGAAGTCAACTAACTCCGTGCCATGCAAATTTCCCACTTTAATTACCATAAGCAATTAACCAAAAACCCTCCATTACTGAAGAACAGCAGAACAAACAAAAGACTTAAGCGAGAAACTTGAACTAAACCACAAAGGCTGGTTGGTTGGTAGGTTGGTTGACTGGCTGATTTGTTGGTTTGGTTGGTTCTTTGATGGTAAAGTCGAGTAAAACTATTGTAGAGTAGAGAAGAAAAGAATGGCCTTGAATTAAGGGTTTCACATGATTCAACAAAGTCATTGGAGTCACTGTACGTTTTTGTTAAACATCACCAACCATCATCATCGCAGATAGGTGTAGTCGTCGTCTGTCTGACTGACTGTCAGTCAAGCAGCCTAGCCATCCAGAATAGCTAGTCGTTTGTTCTTTAATTTTGCGGATTCCAAACTATATAATGGATGGATGGATGAACCAACTGATGCATGCTATGTTTTTGTGTTGTTCTTTTCATTTTCTTAATATGACAGTCTTTAAAAGGCTTCTTTGGTTGGTTGCTTTAAAGTCGATGTCGCCTATCCATCCATCCAGCCAGTCAACCATCTATCTTATGTTAGAGTGTATGTGAGTTAGTTCTGGTTTCCTCTCCAGCTGTTGATCTCATAAATTCAACATGGCGTATGAGAATTCCAATCGAACTTATTAAATCTTATTATAAAGTTAAACAGTTTGTTGACCTGAAATTAATTTGTCTGTCGATCGATGATGGTCAGTGTTGAGAATTAAAGAAAGGTTTTGTTTTCATATTTCGAGATTAATAGAGCAGAAATGGTGAGTGAGAAGAAAAATGGAGAGTTAGACGAAGAAAGAGGCCAAAAGGAAAATCCAAATAACAAAAGCATGTTGGGTGTACGAGTCGATTGAATGATGGAATGAATCATATGGGTTTAATTAAGTGATTATGAGTAATGTGGATTGGTAGATGAAAGATGAAGAAGATCCGTTGCTTGTAGGTGGAAAGTAGTTTAGTTTCTTGTTGTTTTTAGATTTTAAAGTGATGTAATGGAAAGATGACAAGTTTGTTTTTGTTAGTTTTTGGGGATAACGTGAAAGGGTAGAAGGCGTGAGTGATTTTCAGATTTTTTCAAAATTTGGAAGTTACTTAGATTAGTACTTAGAATATAATTATTTACAATAAACATGTAATGGAATTGGATTATTTCATGAGCAAATATACACTGAACATTCCTTTATACCTTATCTTTCCTTGTGTGATTAAGTTTTTTATATATACAAAGCGTGCGTCCGTCTGTATACAGTCAACCTTTTACAACGTAGATTTGAGGGGGGACACTTTGTCATATTTCATCATAAGGTCTATCGGACTACTACAGGCAACCGTTTACAGAATTTCGATTTGAAACCATCAAACTAAGACTCCTATAAATAAGGCTCTCAATTAATAAATGGTCAGCTAATTTAGGATTATACTTGAATGTGTAAGAGACATTAATACGGACATAAGCCTTCGAAGAGTTAAGCTATGTAGGCATTGGGCTGAAACTAGCGCCATCTATGGGTCAGGAAGATCCTACTAGAGCAAGAAGAACAGGGTGCTTCGCATGAAGTGGAAAACATCAGGTTCTGAAAGTTTGCATATATATTATTTTTGTATATAGGTTTTGTCTGGTTTGTAACCAGCGGAGATTTACCATAGTTTACTAAATGTATAATAAAATTAATACAAATTAATTAACCTAATGAAATCGCCTTCCACAACTTGCCCTATATCTCTAAAAGCTCCTACATCAAAAAATCACTAAGCATGCCGAAAGAAAAACATAGTTGCACCAGAAGGTGACGCCGCGCTGTGGACAGTCCTTAGCCAACTATGATGGCCGATATGCCTGAAGCCTTTATTAAAATAAAAACCTTTGTTTAAACGCTCGAAAGCAGCCATCAGCCGAACCAAACAACTTTTCTATTTAATACCAGTCACCAGGAGAATAGGATTTCCTCCAGAAACAGCCGTATGACCAAGGACGCCCAAGAGATAAGATAAGACCTCAATCTTCTAAGCTTGACTCGACCAAGGATCGAATCCTACCGATGTAGCATAAGAAACTACAGAGGACGGTTTCGAAAAGTGGTAAAACAACAGTCTGATGACTGCTGGGTCCTTATGTAAGGTATAGCCAGCCTGCGAGAATCAAATCAGCTGATCTTACAACACTGGTCCCACGGCGATTGCGTTTCTGCGGAACGACCAAATATCATGATGGCCAAAGATCGTCAACTCCCTTGTATGGGTATCCGCAATTGACACTCATACAAACTGCCTGAGCGCAATTGTGGCATTGGACCCATGAAATTTTTTTAGCAATGACATCCTGATGACATCATTGTCTCCAGTTGATCCCCACTACGTCGTGATGATATCACCATGATATCATTTGAGTATCACCCAACGAGTTTTCGCACTATTGCATTGTTAATAGTCGGACTTTCTCTTTACGAGCATTCGATCCCTATAGTTTGTCTTCAACAAATTCATTACCGAACAAGACTATGTGATGACTTTCGAGTTGGTAGTACACATTCAATCAACAAAAAAGTCGACAAAGGCAAACCAGGTATGATGTTTTTGTCCAGAGAAAATCTAGTTCGACTTTTAACAATGTGTTAGTGCGAAAACTCGTTGAGTTGTACGCAAATCATCATGGCGATATCATCACGACGTATAGTGGGGATCAACTTTAGTCAAAAGCTGACATTATCAGGATGTCATCTTTAAAAAATGTTACATGAGTTACGACAAACAGACGCCTGCCATCTTAAAACCAGCTGGTTTGTAGTCATAAAGGGGTCATAGATACGTTGAGGAAACACAACAGCCAATAAAATCGATGGACGACAGACACCCACTCGGTATCGTTGGAAGGCCTTCTCTGATTGGAACAAACAAGTAAAATTAATAAAAATGCTCTAAAGATAAATATTAACGAAAAAGTTTGTAGTTCGTGTTTTTAGTATGTTGGACAAGAAGAAAGGTCGAAAAATTGTTATCAGAAAGGAAAATAAAGCAAAAAATTAAACTACAAAATAAATCAAAGCCAACTAAGATCACTCGATTCCGATTTGGGAATATTTGATTTCCAGACATTTCAGCCGTCTAAGAGTTTGATTGGCTAATGGCTGATCACCTCCGAGATCCCTCTGACGGCTGGACGTTTGATAAAATTTTCGGGTGACACCTTAAATTTTAAGATGAATAGAAGACATGTCAACCATGGTCTAATATAAGCCGTCTCGGCTAGTCGTTTTGGTAAAATAAAAGCCGCCCAGTCGCCAGAATCATGAATATAAAGTTAGCACTACGTGTGGACGAAAATATCCGACTGCGGCATTCAGAAAACCTCAGAACAGACCTGAGGCGTTTCTCTTTTACATTAAGTTTCAAGATGATTCAAGCTCTTTTCATAGATGGGTGATTGAACATTCTGATTTCATATAATTTTGTCTTTACGTGTTTGGATTGGCTGGAATCAGATTTTGCTTGAAAAAAAAAGAAGTGGATATATTTCCGAACAAAGTTTTAAAAAAAGTTTTTTTAAATACAGTTTCGTTACGCATTGTTTTAAAAATTGTTGCTTATGACCCTGTGTCAAAGGAAATTATAGTAAAATTCTAATTCTAAACACTATCAGGCTTGTTCGGATTAGTTGTGATTCTTAGCCAATCAAATTAAAGGAGTTGGAAATAACCAATAGGATTGGATTTTTTTAAACTTTAAAACAAACCCTTATAGTCATATCCTTTTACATTAAATTTCAAGTTCAAACAATCACTCCTACTGTACCCGGAACCACTTTTTTCTCCTGCCCTTACCTTCCGACAAGAAAGTTTTTCCAAGAGACCTTGTGAAACGAAACCAAAGAACCTCAGACAATGTGAAGTAAAGTGAAATCCGAAATTTTCACTCTCACATATGTGAACAGAAAAACTGAAAGCTATGAAAAGCAGAATAAATGAATGGAGTGAAGTTCTCCAAAAACCATGACATACACCAGTTAAGTTATAAATATAAATAAGTAGAAAAAAAAAAACGAAATATTTTCACATTCCAACCACTGTTTCTACTATGAAACTAAACTATACATTGCCATTGTAGTTTAGTTGGTTGTTGTCATTCTTTGCATATTAAATTTTATTTTCTTTATCTTTAATTGTGTCGAGTACGAGTTTGAAGTGGATTCAGAGTCGAATTCAGTAATATATTGTATAAAATTACTTTACCAAGGTCGTAAAGTTGTAAAATGATAGCCGGAAAATTTAGTTCATGCTTCACATTCGTTTTTCAATGGATGGTTGGTTTGTTAGAAATGGATTTCAAATCGGTTTGGTTTGGAATGAAAAAAAATTGACAACAAAAAATAACAAAATACAAAACACAGAAAAGATGAAATTGCATGTTTCCCATAAATAAAATATTCGTGTACAAACAACACCAAATTCTTTGCTACAAAGACACTGTTTTCCTTTTCTACTCCTCCCGACATCGACACAGGGTGGTTGGATTTTAGAAGTAACTATTGAATGGATTTTGTTGTTGTTTCCTTTTTTGTCCGTAAACTTTTTCGAACTCTTTTTTGACTGATATAAAAATCTACCATTTGCAAACAGATCGTCGAGGAATTGAACCTACAGCATAACTCCAACTTTATTTTCAATGGAGAACATGAGCATAAATTACGCCTCAGCAGCCAAACGAGCTTTTAGCTAGAAACGAAAGAGTTGGAAGAACGACGAAGACAATAAATCGGTCGAGAGGAAATCATCGGAGCGGTTATTTGTACTTTCAATTAATAATCCAATATATATGTCAGCCGGGACAATATAAGACTTAACATGTGATATATTTTGATTTATCTTTATCTCTGAAAAAAACTCCCTTCAAACTTTAGGTTTCTTCATATTAAACTTGACTGGATTCCTAGATTCTTTAAGAATTCCTGAATATGGATTCTTGAATTTTTATTGGGTTGCTTAGATTCTTAATTTATTTAGACTTGGTAAGATGTCCAGCACCTCGACTAGTCCGTCCAAATATTACTTGTTGTTGGTTCTGTAATTGTTGGTAATTGTATTGTAATGGTTGGTAATCGTTGGTATTGGTCGGTAATGGTTAATATTGTTTTTTACTAGTCGATAATAGCATAGACAAACCATAGATTTGCAAACTTTCGTTATCTGATGTTATCCACTTCAGTCGAAGCACCCTATTATAGTAATATTTGCAACTCTTTAAAGCTTTTTCTTGCTCTTATAGGGAGTTTCGTTTCAGTGGAAAATATCAGACTCTAGAAGTTTTCGAAGTCTTTCTAAAGTCTTCAAAATATGTATGAATTTTAAAAATTTAACAATAATTGGAATAGCGACACAGATTTCTCACTTCTATTAAGAATTTTGTAAAAATGGTATAATATTTTGGTATTTGTCATCTTCTGAATTCAAAAATCTTACCATTACTGAGTAGTCTTCAAAAAATATATCCAACACGTACCTGAAATAAAGAAAATTAATATATAAATAATTGAAGTTTTTTAAACACTATAAATTTAAAATTGTGTTTTTTTGTCAGAGTTGTTTGATTTATGAGATGGGAATAGGTTACAATATTTCAGAAATGGACCAAATTTAGTGTTTTAATTCCTTCAGCTTCAGCAAAACAATAAATACCAACAATAAATAAAAAAATAAAAATTAAACTAAAATACTAATAAAAATTACTCTAAAACTTAATAAAACACAGACAAATGTTAACAATTATTTTTAAAATTAGAGAAACAGCATAAATTAAAATTAATGAAAACACAAAAAAAAGAATCAAATTCTCGAAAGCTTAAACAAAATACATNACAATAAATAAAAAAATAAAAATTAAACTAAAATACTAATAAAAATTACTCTAAAACTTAATAAAACACAGACAAATGTTAACAATTATTTTTAAAATTAGAGAAACAGCATAAATTAAAATTAATGAAAACACAAAAAAAAGAATCAAATTCTCGAAAGCTTAAACAAAATACATACTCTTATAAATTAAAGAAATATATTTTTTATAACAGAAGAAAATAATTTTAAACACTTTTTTATAAATCAGTCAAGCAAAGAATTCTCTACATTATTAAACTAAAAAGATATTAAATATTTAAAATAAATGGTTTAAAAAGCTTCAAAAAAATATAACAATACTTTAAAAATTAAAAACAAGAAAAAAACTATTAAAAAAAAGATTACGATTCCGATTCCAGTAAAGCGTATCAGAAACAGGGTGGGAATTTTTTTACATCCACTTGTATGTAAAAAAAA
>JXPG01020742.1:6956-20518 GCA_001015175.1 Megaselia abdita
TCAAAACATGATATCCTGAAACGGATACCATACCATCGGAGTGTGTAGTGTTAAGCCAAGTTTCGCAGACAAGAACTATATCAGCAGAATGAAATGAACTAACAAATCTTCACGAAAATCAACGATGTGTGCAAAGAGGCTCTGAGAGTTGATGTGGACNATCATATTTGAAGCTTTCTGTTTAGACATGATGGATAGCAGTGTACAGATTGTGGATGGAATTTTTATAGAGTTTTAATTTGAAGTTTATGCTTATTAGCGGTTTTCGATCTTCTCAAGCCTTGTTTTGATTTCGTCAATTTTATTTGACATCGTTTCCATAATTATCTTTAAAAGATCTTCATTAGAATCATTACACATTTTAATTGTTATCAACATTCCACAGATTTCAAATATGTAGTCATATAATGTATAAAGAAAATGTACTGCACAAATAATATATCTGACACACTCAAAACAATATGTATTTACCTGATCATTAAAATGTGTAGCACATTTATTTTTAGTGTATAGAATATGTAACTTTTGTGTTTTCAGTGTGTGTTGTTTTCATTTATTTCAATTTAAATTTTATATTGATGATATTAAGTATTCTTAGTTTAGCGGTAGTTGATGATTATGGATTTTTGATGGAATTTATTGTTACGCTTTCTAAAATTCTTAATTTTCTTGTAAAATGATTTTTTTAAATTTTGTTTATTAGTATTTTTTTTTTAAATATCTGTATTTTTCACTATTTTTTTTTCTTTTTGTTTTTAAATTCTTGAAGATATTTATTGCTTTGATGAATTAATAAACATTTAAGATTTCGCTGTTTTTTTATTTTTATTATTTAGTTTTTATTTGATTTTTTAATATTGGGAGTATTTGTTGTTTTACTGAAGCTAAAGGATTTCCTTTGGAATCTTGAAACCTAACACATTTTCAAAACTATCAGCAAGTACATTAAAATATGTGAGTACACATTTTGTTTTTTTAGTGTAACTTTGTAAAAAAGATTTGAACAAAGCTTATAAACTATGCTACTTAATAATATATTTGTTTGTTCCTTTTGTATATTTGAGAAAACATGAAAAACATGGAATATAAAATAATTTAAATAAAATACTTATTTAACACGTTTTTAATTTGAACTAAACAGAAAACAGCATTTCAGTATAGTTCTAATTAAAATAATTATAATTTTTAATAGTTTTTTTTCTTTCATAGTTTGAAATTTCGAAAAGTTCCCCATATTTCTAGAAACTTATCCTTCAAGTTTTGGTAAAAATCTTTAATCATTGTTTTCAGATCTAAGCTTATATTAAAAAACCCTAAACTGAAGATCTACATGACACTTATAATACCAGTTCTGATATATGAGGCCGAATCGTGGACATTGTCAGAAACGGTTAAGAACCTGCTAGGGGTATTTGAGAGGAAAGTTCTAAGTATGATTTTTGGCATATGGCTTATCTGTGAAAATAAACGAATGTATAAGGACACCAGCATCGTTCAAAGAATGGTAAAGCAACAGATGCGATACCTGGAGCATGTATACCGCATGTATGACGGTATACGAGACGAAGTCGAGGTCGGCAGAGACTCAGGTGGCTGGACTGTCTAAAAGAGGAGGTAACATCAAAAGGCGTCAGCAACTGGATCACAATTACGAGCAAAACGATTGGTACAGATTATGAGCGGTCCGTATAATCATCATATGTATGCAAAACCTCTCAAAAATTTGAGTGTGTAGATGTTTGAGTGATGCTGATTTGATGACAAAAAAATCATACCTGGTTTGAAAGTATGTTACAAACTCGAAAGTTATGACATAGTCTTGCTGAATTCGTCGAAGAGAAACCATAAAATGCTTTAAAATATAAAAGCTATACAAGGACTATACAGATTCAAAAATAGATATAAATACAATATATGTATTTTCCAGAACATTAAAATGCGTAGCACTATTAGGATTAATTTGTAGTTTGGCTTCAAAGCTTGACTGTCCTATTTTTTTCAGAAGTTTTGGATAAGTGTTTTTGGAATATATAGTAATAATAAGAAATCATACAAAATATTAAAAACCTATACAAAATATGATACTATAAGATACTTTTTGAACAAAAACAATAAGTTCAAGAAATTATAAATTATTATCCTAAACAAATTAAAAACAACTAAAGTATGTTAAGTTTAAATAATTTAACGGAATATGTATTTTAATTAGATATTGGTTCTCTTATTAAGTAAAATTATTAACTATAAGGAACTTAAAGGTCATCATAAAAACTATTTTTTTATTTGTAATTGAACTTTTTTTTGTTTTTTTTTTTTTTAGTTTCTTTTTTGTAAAACAACGTTTTTTTTATTAATTTTTATTTTATGTAGGGAATTTATTGTTTGGCTTAAGAATTTTCTCTTTAATGTTAAGACCCATTCTCATTCCAGAAATTTCAATAATATTGAACACATTATTTCATTCCTCTCAAAACTTTCCGTCCAAAGTTACCCATATTTCCTGTAATTCCTACTAAAATTTGTTAGTCCAAATCTCAAGGAACCTTTTTGGGGAACTTGGTTATGGTTCACTAAATTCAAGCGACCAATTTTTATCAGAAACTTACAAAAATGTTGGTCTTGGACTGAGGAAGTACATTTTTTTTTCATAACATGTAAATGGAACATCTGTCAATTTTGTTGAAGAAGTAAGAAACCTTGGAGTTCTCATGAGCACCCACTTAAGTTGGGACAATCAAATCACCAAGAGCACTAGGGGAACTTGCTTTGGTTTGTGTTGTTTTTGGAATAATGCTCATATCCTTCCAAAAGTAACAAAACTCAAACTGGCTCAGAGTTTGCTTTGTTCATATCTCACCACCGCAGATGTCATCACAGGAGAACGTTCAAACACTTGTGTCTTCAAATTGCTTTCAATGGAATAATAAGATTTGTGTATGCCTTGAAAAAGTATGATCATATCTCTCATCTAAGTAGCTCTTTAGTTGGATTACCTTTAGATACATTTTTGCGTTTTCGTCGAATGGTCTTCCTCTTCAAAATACCTCTACAAAAGGCTTGAATTTTCCAGAATGATTAGAAGGCGTGACATCAATGTTCATGTCCATGATATGATCTATCAACTTAAAGAACTCAACATATGTAAATATGTTTAAAGAAAATTTAAAATGTTATTTATCTAGTCACTAGTATTGTATCATTGTCATGTTGGACTACTTAGCATAAGATTTAATCTTTTAGACCAATAAATAGAATTGAATTGAACATGGTGTGTTGCTTAGATATATGTTATAATATTAAATATTTCCATATTGAAAGGGACACCATAGCGTTTACTAAATATGAATACAAGAGATTTTGTAAATACAAAATGCCTGTAAGTTGTTGACTATGATTTTTATGTCTTGTAGAGCTTCAGTTTCCACCGCACCATACTTGGTATTACTTTATTCCCAATCGAAAGGTACGCAATATTATTTCACAGCAAAAACGAATAAAATCGGATCTAATAGTTCAATAAAAGTTCATGTAAATATTTAGTACAACGAAATTCCTAATTATCCAAACCATCGCACAAGTAGACGGTTCCTAAATTTGGCTCCTCTTTATTAGTCAAAGTATTTACTTCAAAATAAATCATCTAGAGAAACCTCACCGGATATAGCGAATAAATAAAGCTCAACAACAACAATAATATTTGAATAGTATGAATTGAATGGTTTTGTTTTCCAAAACCAACATAATGAATTTCCAAAATTGCTACAATAAACTATTTCAATATTATAGTTTTTGGTCATAAACATTCTTTCCTTTCTTTTTGTAGGGAACACAAATTTAAGTTTCAAACAAAAACAATTTGCGGAAAGAAATAAGAAAAAGACAGTAAAATCTAAATATATCATCAAGAAAATAAAAAGCTCCCTAGTTAATATTCCCCATCCTCACTCAGTTACGCTTCCAGCAAGCAAACATTCTCATCATAATCACAATAATACTACCCAGAAGTAGTCGTTCAGTCAGTCAGACTCAGAAGTCAAAGTGAAAAAGCCTCAGTTATGGACTTTAATTAACTTGCTTGTGCTTGTGCCAGTCCGTCCGTCTGTCCGTCAGTCATCCGCACACTTTTATTTTATCACATCTTACAGACACTTTCCTCTTCAATATTGAATGAATTCAATCAACAAGTGAGAGTGAGACGACGTGGTGTGGAGGAATGGATGTTGTTAAGAACTTTTGTTTTAGAAAAAATAACACAGAAATTCTACTATCAGTCAGTGTGTAATGAGTCGCTGAGAAGTGAAGAACTTGAAATCTTGGAGCGTTAAAGTAAAAGTTTTCCGCGCGATGGATTCAAATTTGAATAATACAACGGTTTTTCCGCCGGTACAAAAAACGTCGAGCGCGGCAATGGTGGTTTTATGTTTATTGATTGTGGGGGTGGCGGGGAATTTCTCGGCCCTTTTGATTCTACTCAGAAAAAAGTATTCCAACAGCAAATACACCTTGATGTTGAAGTGAGTGTTTTTCTATTTTTCATAATTTTTTTGATTTTGATTTCATATAAATATAAAATTTTATGATGCGTTGGAATTTATCTCTTATAATAGTTTTTTGTTTTTGGAATGTTTGTTGCAATCGGGAAATTCCATTTCTTGTTTTTCTTGTCTTACTCTAATTTATGTTTAATAAAAAGTTGATTTCTAGTTTTCACATGATAATGATGAATTGCTATAATATTTGAACGCATGGATACGGTTTTGAGTCACTATTATTATTCATTGTTTATGGGGATCATTTGTATCAAGTGATGGAAGTCTTCAATTTTTAAGTATATATGTAATGTGAGGTTTTAGAATGGTAATGTTGTGAGGCTTACCTTTGCTATACTCTCATACCTCAAGTGCGCTTTAATAGATAATAATTAATTTGAAGAATTAAAGTTGTGCTTTATATAAAAAAAAAGAGGTAGGTTTCATATTTCAGAGTTATAATATTATAAAAATAATCCTTGCAATAATTAAAAATAATTAACAACACAAGTGCTTTAGTAATCAAATATACTGATACCTACCGATTTTGATCAAACTTGTAGGATAGGTTCCGTGAATAGATGTTAGGGTATCTTTTGAGAGGAGTATGTAATTCCTGTTGTTCCAAGATTCCAGAGAAAATCATTTAGGTTAAAAAAAAAATAAATACAAACAATATTTAAAAAATTTAATAAATTAAAACACAAATTTAAAAATTGTAAGAAATAAACTCCTAAAATCCCTTCAGTAAAACTATAAAACATAAATACCCTCAATAATTAAACAAAGATAAGGAGGAGATCAGAATAAAAATTTTATTTAAATAAAAAAATATTTTAAAAATATCAGAAAGCATAAATACTTTTAAAAAAAATAACAAAATTATCAAGAAGAATAAAAAAGTATGAACAAGAAACAATAAGTACAGAATTCTTTTTTAAATCAATCGTATTTAGCCTTTAAACGTTAAAATGATAATAAAATCCCGGAAAGCGTAACAATTAATATACTTTATCAATCAGCTACAGTTAAACAATAAAAAACCTACATTGAAATAAAGCAAGGGTGGTATTATAGATTAATTTTGATCGGGTAAAGGAATCGTTACGTTTTCCATCTTCAAGTATTAAAACGTTATTTAATTCGCTACGTTATTCAAAAAGAAACCGTTATTTCCAACTTTGATCTGTTACTATAAAACTAATATATTCTTTACATTTATAGTGCTTTTGAGAATAAATCATAATATGATTAACACTTATTAATATATCTTTAAATTTCTGAAATTTGTTAAAGAATATTTTGAAATTCTTGTACCAATATATTGTTATTAATTTTATGTTAATTTTATTTATTTCACCCTACCCAAATTCTTGAAAATATTTCTAAAATAACAAAACAAAAATTATATAAAATATTTAATAACAAAAAAGTTTTCAAAAATGAATATATATGTAGATAAAAAAATTAAATTGATTGTTATTAATATTTTCCTAATATATATGTAAAAATTTTAAATACTTATATTTTAAAAATATTAAAATAGAACCTATTACTATATACAAATAATCCGGGCTGTGGAAATCTATAAGAATAGACACAAACCATAAATATAATGAGTCTTCTTGTAAGCCCAAATAAAGAATGATCTGTTTTTTAAACTTGGATTTCAAAAGCTCCATTAATATTCACATTTCTCTGCTTGACAATCCTAAACATCATTGATGATTCATCATCACCAAAAAATGTTACTCCTTCTTCAATACACCAATAAGAAGTTTTTCGTCATGAGGAAATCAAGTGACGAAGTTTTACTCCACAGAATACGTGTAGTAACTACGTCACCGGACAAAAAACTGGTAATTTGGTCCCAAAATATGTGAGATCACTGCTCAAAAAGCGTTGAAACATAACAAGTTATACAAAAATAGCTTGTGGGGTACTTTAAAAATGTGTGAGTTAAAAAAAGATACTTTTCCTTTTAAAATTACAATAAAAACCAAACAAAATTCACCCCTAAATAATTGTATATAAAAATACCCAAAGTTAATTTTTCCTTTTAAAATTAAAAAAAGTAAGGAAATAATTCAAACAATCATTATAAAAAACCTAACTCATTAGTTTTTTAAATTTAAATATATTCCAAGTGCTATATATCAAAGTGAAGATATTGAATCAATTTTAATGCCAGTTTGTAACCTGAAGTTGAAAATAGAAAAGATTAAAATATAATATCTACAAAAATAAAATGAAGCGGTGCTGTAGAACTTTGTTCAGTCCATAAAAATAATCTTTGCCCATGTATTTCCAAAATTGTGATGAGTGTTTATGGTATAGTATCTTAAAAATTATGTGTAATTTTACTATTAAATGTTGAAACTTTCCTTTAAATAGCAGATTTTGCTTTATAGAAATTTTGAAATTTACTACAAAAAATATAATGATCAATTGCTTATCACCCGAATTAATATTTCCTGCTACTTGTAGTAATCCAAAGCCAATTTTTTGTTCGAATAACAAAACAATAGTAAAGGTAGTAAAAATTACTATTAAATCTATATGTGCTTTTAAATCACATCTAATTACATTAGTGAATAATAAATTATAAATAAAAGTAAAACTACAAAATTGTTAATATATTAACGAATTATTTTCATTAAAACAATAATTATATTTTATAATAATAAGTTGCTTTGAAAGTAGTAATATTCACTATTTATAGAGCTTTTACATTAGAAGCGAAAATTGGAAAAAACGTTATTTATTTTTCAAGCGATGTTTTTGTTTTTGAAAACTTTTTCAACGCAATATTTTCAAGTTCGATTCTCTTTATTTTTAAATTCAAGATCCGTTTTATTTTGTTCTAGAAAATTAAAAATCTTATCGGAAAATAACTTCTACGGGATTGTGAAATATTTAAAAATATAACATTTTAAAATTTAAAAAAATTTATTTTTTTACATGAAGGCAAGAAAACAAAATCTAAAATAACAAATATTTACACTTAATGATTCATTTATAAATTTATTTTAAGATTTACACTCATACACACAAAATAAAATTGCTCTAAAAATTCAAAGAAAAAATATTTGAAAATTTGTTCAAAACCAAGACTTTTTTTGCGGAATAAACTTTGAAAAAGTGAACTTTGCAAATATCTACTCTCTAAATGAGTCAAGAATCGGTAATTAATTTTAAGAGAATCAAGACTTTCAAATACTGAATTAAAATTAAAAAAGATCTTTCGAAAGATAATATAATATTTCCCAAGAACAGTCCACTGAATCTCTCCATTTCAAGTATTTCTCAATCGTTTTTTGATGAATCATATACGATCTCGCTATTTCAAGTATTCTTCACTAGTTTTTCAAGAATCAAATATTTGCTTCTTTATTTTAAGAGACGTTCTTTATTTTTCGATTTCATGTCACTGAAATTGAAATACGTTTTTCAAATACAATTTTTGGGGTACTTTATCGACGCAATATTTTTCATTTTTATTCTCTTTTTCTTTGAATACTAGAGGCGTTTTATTTTGTGTGTAGAAGGGATTATGAATAACACATCCATGAGGCTCCATCCAAAACTTAGGGATCTCAAATCCAAAAATATACGAAAAAACGAATTCTTATTGGTTCAAAGATACACCTTGTTTCTTTCAGTTGGAACTTTACGTTAAATTTTAATGAGGGTTTAGTGATCTTATATAGATTCTCCCTCACACTTCTAGTTTCTATTGTTACTTAAACAAAAAAATACAAAAAAATTAAGCAAATATCTATTTAGCCACATTATGTATAGAAGAGTTCTCTGAAACTTCTTACATCTGTTTTCTATGCAGAGGGCTTAACATTTCAGGTATTTTAGTAAATGTTCACTAAATGCGAACAAGAGCATTCGGTTCTACTTGGGTACTTTTTATATTTTTGTAAGACTCTCCTTTGGAAACTGTATTCAAAATTTCATTTTCAATACCACTAAAAATCAAATTTATAAAAACTTACTTTCTACTCAATTCCACGCTTAGAAAAAAATAAGTAAAGCTGTTATCTTACACGCAATACACTGAACTACATAAAATATAGTTTCAAAATAGTAACGGTTTCAATATTTTTCGAGGATCTTAGAAAAATATATTTTTTGTCTTATTTAATTTTTAACTACACCAAATTTGAAGAAAAAATAAAAAAAATCCAAAACCTCATATCTCGAAAACGGTTTCAATATTTTTCGAAAACTATTCACTCACCCTCAGGGCTTTCCATTGACACCAAAATTTGTCTAAAAAAACCAGCACTAAAAATGAGTTTAACAAAACGTTTAATACGGAAAAAACAGTTATTTTCAAAACCTCATATCTCGAAGACTGTTTCAAAACTGTTCCAAAACTATTAACTTCAGACCTATCCAAGGATACCAAATTTGTCTTGATACTGGAACAAACAATTTTAAAAACGAGTTAACAAATAGTTGAACAGACCACAAACCGTTAACATAATGGTACTTAAAAAAAAAAAAAAAAGCTATAGTAATATTTGAAAACAACAAAATAGAGTAATTATAGCAAATTTTGCTATTTGAAACTGTTTTAGTAAAATTCAATACAAATAGTTATTCTTCCTATATACAAATTATCAGAGTTCAAACCCAGTCAAATGCATCCTTTTTTTAGGTATAGTGAATATAATGTCGTTGATTTAAATTTAGTCGGATGTATATTTTTGTATTCAAAATATTAAAAATTACTAATCACGAAATAAAGTAAAAGTCCAAATTACAGTTTCTTCAGATATTTGTTTTCTATTGTGAAAGTAAAGTAAAAAACCTAGAATCCTCTAAAAATGTTAATAAGGAACTATAGATTAAGTACGAAAACCAATCAAACAAAATACAATTATCTTCTATTGAACCTAATATTCTGTTAAGCATAAAGTAAAGTCTGTCTGGGAATTGAAATAGCATGATAAATATATAAAGAACACTAACCCTTGAAAGGTCATCTAATAAAACTGCGCCTTTCACCTCTTCTATATTAATCGCGTCTTACTGCAAAAACAATAGCTATAATTTAGTCTATGAGAACAAGAAAAATACACAGTGTAGTATTCACAGAGTATACAAGATGATTTGTACGCATCGACAGTCAACATCAACTCAGCTCAATTCAACATCATAACATCCCCGGAGGCCTTGTTATCACACGAAAAAATAATCATGAATGAATGAGGGAAGTCAGACCGCCCAACAAGACAGCACGCTTATCTATCTATCAGTCTGTTTGTCTTGCTCAACATTAACCTACTTGTTTAAAGGACCTCCTTCCATCACCATTCACAATCCACTCGATTAGTCTCTGATGACTGTAAATTTATCGACACCTCTCAAGAAATTAGGAGGAAAATTGGAAAATTTCCATCTAAAACGGAAAAGACTCACGCAATTGATGGTGATTAATGGTCGTTAGAGTATCTGAGTACAACAAGTTGTATTTGTATCGATGGCAATCATTTTGACGCTCTTAAAGTAGTTAAGTGGAACAGATAAATTTGGTTCCTTCTTCTGTGGGATGGAATGGGATGGGAAGTACAGAAGGGCGTAGTATGAGTTCTACGAATACAAAGAAAATCCATAAAAAAGTTAATTAGGCAATTGGATTTGTTGTTGTTTCCAAAGTTTGTTATTACTACGATTATAGAAAAGAACTGTAAACAAGATTATTTTTGTGGTTTTCAATTTCTTTTCATTATTATTTTTATCTCGTTATTTATGGGCAGGAATTTGCCAAGGGATTACAATATCTTCACTTGGCACGTTTGGGAATTACTTTATTTTGAGAGAAAAGAAAGGATATTATAAAGAACATATGGCTAATGCGTAGGTCTTCTACTATTTGTGATTCATGGTTGTAAGGACCTTGAATTTGATGCTATCTCTTTAATGAGTATAGATGAGATGAAATATAACATCGTAGAATTACGATTTTAATGACAGTGATTCACTGATTTTTTTTGAAGGATTATTGTGATGAATTAGAGATGTAAGGAGTTGGAATTTTATTTTTTTATTTGAAGATAGTATTTCAAGAATTATCTACATATGCTTATTATCTTATGAATGTGTATTACCTAAAATAAAGTTTAAATTTAAATAAAAAAAACTGTCAATGAAAAAGCTCAGGTATTATAAAAATACAAGATTTGAACTTAAAAAAATCCAAACGGTTAATTTAAATTTGAATATATAAAAGTGAATTCTGTCTTTCATTTACGTTTTTAATTAAATTACGTAAGGAAGTTTAGTTTTTATAGTTTTTTAATATGGTATATATGTTTATAATTGGACTGGGAATCTCAGAATCTTGTTTTTAAATGTATATCAGTATATAACAATTGTGTTCGCTTAAGTAATCCATTACGATGTATTTGCCGAATAAGAAAAAATTATGATTATTCTTAAAAACAAACTTTCTAAATAAATCTGTATAGTACTTAAAAAACCAACAAATACCAACAAACATTAAAAAAAACAAATAAGCAAAAATTAAAATTTAAAATAAATAATAAAAAAAATTAGAAAATAAAACAAAAATATTAAAAAAGTTTAAATACAAAATAAAGATTAAAGTAAAAAATAAAGCAATGAACATTCATATAAAAATCAACCTCAAAGAAAAAAAACTAAAAAAAAAATATTGAAAAAGTAAGAACAAAATTAAATTAAATAAAACTCAATAATAAAAGGATTAACATAAAAATAAAAAAAAAGAACATAAAATCTAAAAAAATCTTTAGAAAAAACTCCAAGACGAACAAATATTAAACTCAAAAATAAAAAACAAACTGCAAATTAAAAAGAAAGGAAAAATTAAAAAAAATTGCAACATTAAAAAAGAAAAGAATAATCAAAATACATAAAACACACAAAAATTGAGAAGAAGCAAATTTTAACATATAAAATATATCAACAACTGTTAATAATTAAAAAAAACTAAAACTAAAATGCTATAAAACTAAAAGCAAAAATATCACAAAATAAAATTAAATAAAACTTAATAATAAATAATATAAAAATACAAGGAAAACACACAAATATTTAAAAAATACTTAAAATGAAAAAGAACAGAACAAAAAAAATACCAAATAAATAAAATTAAAAGAAAAATATAACAAAATTAAACATAAAACATAATTTTAATGAAATACAACTGTTACAAAAAAATAAAATAACTGAAAAACTAAAAGCAAAAATATTACAAAATTAAATAAAATAAATTCTAATAATAAAACAAATAACATAAAATTAAACCACAAAAAAAAGATAGTACATAAAAATCGCAAGAAATAATAATATTAAACTTCAATTGAATACGAAAAGAAGAATCAAACAAATACCAACATTAAATACTAAAAAAAAGTTAAAAAGAAAAATATTACAGAATTAAACATTAAACATAGATCTAAAGAAATACCAATAAATGAAACCTAAAAAAAAATACTGGAAAACTAAGACCAAATATATTATAAAATAAAATAAAACCTAATAATAATATGTAACAAATAACATAAAATTACAAGAAAATCAAAACAGAAAAAATAGTAAACACAACAATTTAACAAAATAAATATTATTATAAAAAAGAAAAGAAGAATTAAACGAATACCAACATTAAAAAAGAATAAATACTAAAAATAAATAAAGTGCTAACAAAATTAAGAAGCAAAATTAAATATAGAAATAAATAAAAAAAACAGCTAATAAAACAAAAAAAATTAAAACAATAAAAAAATAATAATTTCTACAAAAAAAATAAACAAAACCAAAAATAAATAAAAAAATGAGGAATATAAAATTATAAAAAGAATGCAACAACATAAAAACTAAAAAATTAAATTACAACAAAAAAAAACCCAAAAAATTAAGAGTAATATTATTAAAAATGTTAAACAAAAAGAATTTTCGAAACAATAATATACACTTCTTGTTCCAGGAATTAGCTTAAGTTGAAAAAAAAAAATAAACAAATAATATCTGAGGTCTTAACAATATAGGCAAGGCCCAGCTAGTATATAATAGTTTAAAAATAATTCGACCATATTTTCTTCATTAATATATATGTAAATTGAATTTATAGAGTAAAATTATCACAGAAAACATAGGATAGTAAAATTTACTACAAGACTTGTAGTAGATTTTAGCATGTAGTATATTTAGTAAAAATTCCTGGCTTTCGTATCAAAATTCAATACGTAAGTAGTAAATTAGTTGTAAAATTTACTATATTCACTATAAAAGTGAGCAATTTACTAAGTATTTAAAGTTTTAGTAACGAATTGGGCTTAGTAAGATTTTCTATTAATAGTAAAAATTACTATTCTTGTGTAAAATATTATTTAAAAATAATTTAATCTTTTAGATCAATAAATAGAAATTGAATTGAACGGTTAAACATATGTAAAGTAAGTTAATAAGTTAATAACAAATACAAAAAACAAAACACAAAAATTATTTTTATTTTTTTAATATGAGTTCCTATTTTGAGTTACTATATTTTTGAAAATTTAAAAATTTTTAGTAAAATTTATTATACATTCTTTAACTTTTGTAAAATGTGTNGGTTAAACATATGTAAAGTAAGTTAATAAGTTAATAACAAATACAAAAAACAAAACACAAAAATTATTTTTATTTTTTTAATATGAGTTCCTATTTTGAGTTACTATATTTTTGAAAATTTAAAAATTTTTAGTAAAATTTATTATACATTCTTTAACTTTTGTAAAATGTGTCTTCTTCTGAAAGCCCTGACATTTTTTAAATAAATTTTAACATAAAAAATGCGAATTTTAATCTATATCAATGTCACATTTTTGTATTTAACGCACTTTTCTTTTTTTCTGGGTTATACATTTGTTAAAGCTTAAATTATAGTATCGTTTAAAAAATCACGAAAAGTAGTTATTTAAAAAAAGATAAAAATATTAAAAATAAATCTCGAACTAATCGATCTATATAATAAAATTTAAATCTGTCTGT
>JXPG01020793.1:0-19089 GCA_001015175.1 Megaselia abdita
GAATTTTAAATTTTCTTATCTTGTCTTTGCTTAAACTCATGGACTTCAATAATTTATCTATGTTTATTTTTGATTCTTAAATGTTTTATAAATAGTTTTTTTTTCTGGTTAATTTTTTTTTTTTTTACATTTTTTTTTATATTCTTTAGAACAATTGATAGACAATCTTCATCGAAATAGTAGTATTTACAATTATTTTTAGTAATTTCCAATTTCCACAAATCAAAGGCTTCGGAAATATCAGTTTCACTACCAAAAGCGACCAAAAGGGTTTATTTATTTATTTATTTAATTAACTGCATGATTATTACATCAAACAGTTAGTTGCTTCTCATCTCTAAAATATAAATATAAAATGTCTTTAAAATAGCTTAAGCTTAAATTAAAATCAAAATGGACATATAAATAGTTAAAGTGAATACAAATAAAATTAAAGAGCTCATAATAATGTTAATTACTTTTACATGTCCTTGTCTTTAGAGCGCAGCGTCCTTCTTGGTCGCCTTGTTGATGTTTGTGACAAAAGTCCTTCATATTTCAATTCACCCTTCTAAAGTTTATTCAGCTTTAAAAACAAAATGTGAGTCTCATAGCATGGTAAATTATTATTCCAAAAAAAGCTTCGAAGCGCAAACGACGAAAAAGCACGTTGGACTGATTCAAGATAAGATATGTGACAATCGTTGCTGACGAACCTTCGTCAGATCCCAGCTAAGTTGTTATAAGGACACCAAATAGAGGAATTATATTCCAAGATTCTTCGCACCAGACTAACATAAATAAAAAAAAATTGGAGCTGATTCATTCTGACCTTTGCCTTCTATTGGTGGCTCAAGATATTTTTTAACATTCATCGACTACTTTTTCAAGAAAGTCTTCATTTATTTCATCCAGAAGAAAAGTCAAGTCTTCCTAAGCAAATCTTCCTAAAAAGTTTTGGGCGGAGGCTGTCAATACAACGGCGTATCTCGTTAACGGGTCCCATGTAAAGCAACATCGAAAACAGCTTTGGAATGGTGGACATCCGAACGTTAAACATCTTCGAGTTTTTGGTTGCATCGCTTTCCATCACATTCCAAAACAAAAACGTTTGAAGTTGGATGCGAAATTTGAAGAGTGTATTTTCGTTGGATACCCTGACAACTCGAAAGGATACAAGCTTTATTCACCGTCAAGAAGATGAAGATTCACTTTCTTTTTTGTCAATTTCTGAAAATGAAAATGCAATTGAAGTGGGGGAAAATGATGAAGCTCATGAGTTCCTGTCGAAGAGCGTTTTGAAAATGCGATTGTTGATGATTCGGTTGAATAGTTGCATGAAAGAGTTCTTCGAAGGTTTCATTACGCAAAAGCCTGATGAAACGTTTCAAGAAGAAGTATATGGGGGAAGCAAAGAAAATTTTGTGACTGAGAATTTCAAGAGATCGCAAAGCTGGCGAAATCTACCTTGACCAGAAAGACTACATTAACAAGATACTTAAAAGATTCAGTATAGAGAATAGCAAGGCGTACTCACAGCCTTTTGATTCTAATCAGAAATTACTTAAGATAAGCGACGATGAAGTTTTGGAAGACGAGGTTCCGTACCAAGAAGCGATTGGCTGTTTACTTTATGCTTCACAAGGATGTAGACCAGATATTAGTTTCGCCGTCAATTGCTTGGAGCTGTAAGCGACAGCAGACTATCGCGCTGTCAACAAGGGCAGCTGAATACATGGCAGTTTCAGCAACAATTCAAGAAGTCAAGTGGATGCAAGGTTTGAATGCCGAATTGCAGCCAAAGACAAAATCTGATCCTGTGGTGATTTACTGCGATAATCAAAGCGCAATTCATTTGGGGATGACCAACAGTTATCATCCGCGTACAAAACATATCGATGTGCGCCACAACTTCATTCGAGAACAAATTGAACAAAAGAGGATAACCCTGAAGTATCTAAACACTTTGGATATGATTGCAGACGTCTATACCAAACCGTTAACAAAGCCAAAATTTGAATAGTTTAGAGATCTTATGGGATTAACCAAAATATGATTTGAGTCGGGGTGTTGGTTTACATCAAGCCATATTTGCTTTTTTTTAACTTTTTTAATATTTTCATTTTAATAAAATCCTCTAAAGCTACATGCAAAAGTGAAGAAATCTTCCTTTGTAGCTTTAATTTCATTGTTTTCCATGCCAAACTTAATGAACTTTTAATAATTATATTTATTTCAATGGATGTTGTTAACGATTTAGCTAGCAAATTGTTATTGGAGAAAGTTTTATTGCTCTTGGCATCAGTAAAATTTCATCTATTTTTATTAAGGAGTGTGTATTAATTTCAATGCATGTTGCAGTTGATGTTATCAAATTATGTTTTTATGTCGATTCCTTGGATTTTAATATTTAAACTCTCCAAGCCTATCATAAAAAGCGTACTTCCATATTATTAAAATTTATGATGCGCAAGGGATATTTCAGGGAATAGGCTATAAAAGATGTTTGGTTTTATCATCTTTTTCTACCAAAAATCTAACATGTTCAGGTGATATTTTTGAATCACCTATGGTTAAGTCCTATGCGTTTTTCAAAAGCCTTGTTTTCAATTTGCGTCTTGCGTAAATATTTCTCAACTATAAAAAAAAGCTGTACTTACAAAAATATGGAAAACAAAATAGCAGAAGTCTTTAATATTTTCAATGCTAAGAACAAATCCGATAATATCCGAATAATTGTTAAAATGTTGGGTACTGTTTTAAGCTGTTTTTTTTCTAACACTAATTTAACTTCTTCTTTGATGAAGAAAATATTCGCTTCCAGGACATGACATTGACTTCACGAAAGTATTTTTGTGAAATTTTCAAAAGAGGATTTCACAGGGCGTTGATTTAAAAAACAATATTTAACATGATATTACAACTGACGAACTTCTTGTATGTTCTTGACTCAAATTATATTTGCAGTACTTTAGCTATACGCTTTCAGAAATAACTCCTCTGGTACAACGAAATATTAATTTCTTTCGACTAAGCACATAGATTGTGAATGTGATATGATTATGAAAATAACTCTTGAGCCCAGAAAATTTAAAGCATTAAATTAGTTTGTCGGATTCGATTGTGGTTTTTTTGAATAGTTTTCAAGGTTAAAGTTTAAACAAATACTTAATATTTTAACTATATTTTTAATTATTCTTAAATTAACAATAAGTATCATGAATTAACTGTTAAAGGACGCATTTTATCTAAGAAATTTAAAAAGCTAAAATTTGCAATACAAACAAATTCAGCTTTTTCCTGGGAATTAATAGTATGGAAATAGACATTCTTCTCTATTTCAATAGATAAATATTAGGATTTCCCAATGTCTATAACAACATTTTGAAATTCTTCAAATAAGTAAATTTTGTTTTTAACATTGAAAATATGTAATATGTGTCTGCAAATTTTTTGTTTTGTGTTCCAATTATATGTGATATTGAGCTTTTCATAATTTGGGTTTATCCTTAATTTGCTATTTTCTTGATATATTTAATTTTATTTCAATTATACGAGGTAAAAAAGGAGTTAATTGTTAGTAAACCTCTGTTTAACTTTGCCTTTTTCTATATTTTTAAAAAAATATTTTGGTATAAAATAAATGTAATATTTATTGAAAAAATAGCAACTTTATTTACTATTTTATTAATTATTTCAAACGTCGAACGATACCCATATTTCCCATATGCTATTCAATTCAAAATATGATGAAAAAAACAATTAAAACGAAGAATTTCTGGACCTTAAAAAGAAACAAGCTTTAACTAAACGAATCCTACTATCTCAATATTTCAATAGTTACTATCCTCGTGTGCACAGGCATTTATCATAGAAAACTATTTTAGTAAGATAGAAATATTTTCTTTTGGTAAATTGATTCCAAAATGAAAGAACTGAACTAGACTGTAATAAAAATAATACAAATATATTTTTCAAATGGTTATGGAATAACCAAAATCTTATATTTATCATGCCATGACATACTAAATTCAAATGACATGTTAACAATTCCATCATAAAATATTACGATTGCAATAATATCGCGTCTGCTACAAAACCCCTGTCAGTAGAAATTTAAATTATAAATCTTTAAAATTTAATATATAGCGATATACAAAATCGTGAACCGATAAAAGTAATTTCCTAAATACTACTCAAAATAAAAGACGTTATATTGTTAAATATTTAAATTTCGCGCCTTTAATTTACTTTTATTAATATCGAATATATTGTCCATGATTTTATCTTTCTCCGTTGTACTAAAGATTAAAATGTTGATTTTGGATTCGTTAAATTCCCAAGATTCAATATCCCAAAACATGAAGAAAAAGAGAAGCCGTCGTGGAAATCGAAAGCAAATTTTGCAATACCTCGCAACCTTATAAAATCTTAGTTATATAAGGACCTTTAACAGTCTCATGAGCCCAAATGTATGGTGCTAGTTTTAGTCCGATGCTCTTAGAAGCGTAGATTGAAACAAAAGCTTAGGCATGGGCTCTTATTAATCATACTCATTTTAAGAATTTAACTCACCATAACGAAGATTTCAATTCAAAATCACCATTTCAAAGGGCTTAAGGCTTATATTTTGCTGCATTTTACAAAAGTCTTCAATACGGCTATATGAAAATATTCGTAAAATACAAGCCGTACTGGAATGTGGATATGGCTGACGATTTTTAACCGACTGGTAGCTGAGATGGCCTTGGAGATGGCTTATATTGGGCTCTGTCTGACGTGTCTGTTTCTTCGCGAATTCTTAACTTTTGAGCTACCGAGGTTAGCGATTATGACAAAAACTATAGTTCCAGCTAGTTCAGAATATTCGAAAGCTTATATTTCACAAAATATGTTTTACGAACCTTTTAATTTTTTTAAAATTTGTTGTATTGTATTTATTGTTTTTACTTATTACTTTTAATATAGTTTCTAGTCAAACATTTCACCGTCATTTCCCATAAGACTACGACAATTTTGGAACCATTCCCAATTCACAAAAGACCATCAAATTAACATAATTTATTTTTGAGCTACATTTCATTTCAAATTGAGCAAAAATTCATCTAAGACAAATTAGAAAGCTAGGTTGTTCATCCGACATACAAAATTCGATAAAAACTTTATAAAATGGTGCAAACTTGTGATGTCTTGTTTGGTCCTTCAAGCTCCAAGTGTTCATCCACTGGGGTATATTTGGGCGGTTCGTCTGAAATTTACAAAATTATTCTAAAACCCCAAATAATTCTTCGGCTCTTGTGATTGAATACTAACCATCGACTCTGACTGATTTATCACTTCTGCAGGATATGCCTTTCCCTTTTGCCTTCATTTCATTAATGAAACCTCGAACCGTTCGTTTTTTTGCAGGAGCTGTCTCAGGTTCCAAAGGAAGTTTCTTAACTTCTGTGATCTCATGATCCAAAGGATCTATCTCAATGTCATTATCATTGTCAATAGCATTTATCGTTGTTTGATTTGAATTAACGGACGCGGTTGTTCTTTCGTCTTCTTCTGAAGCAGTTATGGTCTGTTCTTCTTCTTTTTCGGTTTCTGTTTCAGGTGTTTTAACAACAACTTCTTCAACTTTGTCTGTGACATCGATTCCATTGTTGATAAAACGGATTTCTTCTTTGACAGTTTTATCCAAAGGATCAGATTTTATTTCTATAGTCAATTGTTCATCTTCTTCTTCAAAGGAAAGAGGAAGAACTTTTTCAGTGGCTTCCAAAAGTGATTCTGATGATACCTTGCGACTGATTTCATCTAGTTTCTCTTTGTTCAAACGGTTGCGGTCGGAGTATTTAAGAGATGGACGACGAGAATCTGTAATATTTTTTTTTTTAAATTTATAATTTGTCTTGAAACAGATATAAAAAATCGTGTAAAATTTAAAAAAAATACCCAAAATAATTTAAAAACAAATTAAAGATACTCTAAAATAAAATAAAAAATATAGAAATAATCAAAAATATTTTAAAAATAAAAGACAGCAAACATTAACATAAATTCCACTTCAGCAAAACACAATAAATACCCTCAATAATTTCAAAAAGAATATTTAAAAAAATAGATACTAACAAAATTTATCATCTCAAAATGAGTCTACATTTAAATTTAAAATAATAAGTTTTTTTTCTTTTTAACAATAGAACTATTAACAATAAATCAAAAAAAGATAATAAACAAAAAGGTTACATAAGAAATAATTATATAAAAATAATTCTAAAAAGCCTACTACAACCTTAATAAGCTATCAAATATATGAATAAGTTATAATGATAGGTGAAATATTATATTTTATTATTACAAACATTTTTAAATTAAAACAAAATAGTAATGAAAACAAATAAAATCACAAAGCAAATTCCAAAACGAACAAAAATTGTACAAAAACAATAAAATATAGTAAAAATATATAAAATAAACTTAAAATTAAAATTCAATTTAATTAAAAAATACAAAACAAATAAGAATAATCATAATCGTTAAAGAAGAATAGTTTAGAGTAATAGAAATAGAAGAATAGAATTAAAGAAATAAAAGAAACTCTAAAACGAATAAATATTAAATACAAACATTAAATAAAGTTAAAAATACAAAATTTAAATTAAACATAATTCAACAAAATAAGTTAAGAACAAAATAAAATATTTGTATTATTTTTATATTATTTGGTTCATTATAATAAATAATAATAGAAATTTAATTTATCATTAACAGAAGCAAAAACCTAAGATTATTCATTTCCAAAGACAAGAAAAAAAAATTAAAATTTATTTAATTTTCCTAAAATTAGCTTGTGTCGAAAAAATGTAGATCTATGGCTTAAACAGTTAGTTTTCAAATTGTAATTAAAAATCGAAATGTTTTAGAAATTTAATTTAAAAAATATTTAATTAAGATTTTCGGAAAAAAACATTACAAAATGATTTTTCTTAAGAGCTGTGATTTTTTTTTCGTTTAAATTTTGTTTAAATAAGTTAAAAGTTACTTCCAAATTATATCAAGATAAAAAGTAATGATATTGAATATTGATATTGATAATAAAAATATAATATTTCATCATATTTATCAAATAAATTGTATATGGAAGATTTTTGTAATTTTTTTAATTATCCAAGGAAATCAACATTATTAATTTTCATTTTATTTTTTACAATTATAAAAGTTTAATGATGAAATCTAGTTTGAAAAGTTAAAAATAAACATTTTCAATAATATTAAATCTAGAAAATGTTCAAAAATAAATAAAAAATTTCAACAAAAAAATTAAATTTGATTCTTGTAATATATTTATAATAAAAGCTTTTAAAAGTATAAAATTTGTGTATTTTAAAAACATAAAAAAGATTCAAAGATAACTAAAAAATTTCACAATTTTATTAAATTAAAAAAAATATTTTTTGATTTCAATAAATATCAAAATTTAAATTTAATATGGAAATATTAATATTATATAAAAGGCTTAAGGATTTAGCAGTACTTTTTTTGTTTTTCTTTAAAAAAGGTATGTTGAAAATTTAAAAGCAGAATGCTTAGATTTTTGTTGTAAATATTTACATCCATTAATAATTATTAATTATAAAATTTAAAACAGTTTTACATTTGATGAAATTTTTAATGTTTATATCGAAAGAAAAGTTTTGAATTCAAAAGATATTTAGATTAAAATTATTGTAGATTTAAAAGCAACATTATCAGAAAAAAAAATTAAAATTTACATATTTTAAAAACATTAAAAAAATAAAAACAAATTTAAATACTTTCATATTTTGAATAAGAAAACAAATTAATATTCAGTAAGATTCCAAATCGTGGGAATTTTTATATTAAATTAAAATGTTTTGTTTCTAAAAAAAAAAACTTGAAATTAAAATTAATTCTTTTCACAATAAAATTTCTAAGCTAATTTTTGTTTTTGGAATTTTAATAATTCCTGAAAAATATTTATGGAATGTTGAACACAATATATATACAATAAAAACAAATTCAAAGATAAATATTCAGTTTTAAGAAATGCAAAAATAAGTTTTTTTTAATTTTTAACACTAACACATTTTTTTTCATTATTCAATTTTTTGTTTAAAATAATAATTTTCAAAATACTTTTTACTTTTAAAAGAACCTTATAAAAGCGAATTAATGAGGCACTCAACGAAATATTTGGAATACGAACAACAATGAAGATATGTAAATTTTGTTCAACTACATATGTTCAGCACAAACAAAATATATACTGTACAAATAAAATATGCAGCCAACTCAAAATAATATTTATATTTTTAAATGCGTGGCATCATTAAAATGCGTGGCAATCAAAATATGTGAATAAGTTCTACGGTTAAAATTTGTCCTATTTTGAATGAAGGCTTTAGTGTTTTGAATTATGGAAAATGCTGTAATCTAATTTATTTTATAAAAATGTATTATTTTGAATAAGGTTTTGAAATTTAAATTTCATAAAAATATTGTTAGAATAAGTTAAAAAACACAAAAACATCGATATTTGAAGTTTTTTTTGAAAATTCCAATTTAAATTGTTAGTTTTTTTTTGTTAATTTTGATTATGTAAATTTTCAAAGGCGTTTCCTTTTTTAAATTTAATTTCAAACTATTATTTATATACATATTTTTCTGTTATTAAGTTCTGTTTTGTTACATAAATGTGATATTTCTTGCCGTCAAAATATATATTTTTATGTATTTTTTTAGGATTTTAAAACTTTTATTCTTTTTAGTATTTACTTTAAAAAAAAATGATTTGTTTAAAATCTAATTTAAATGTATGTATTTTTAAAACTTTTTTTTGTTTAATTTCAAAATATGTTCGTTTCAGAAAGTAAATTTATAAGCTCATTAAAATAGCGGAGAACATAAGAATTAAAAAATATCCAACCATTTCAAAATCAAACAAAATCTTAGCGTTGTTTAAGATTATAAAAAAAATATTTTTGTTAACAAAAAAAAGTACCCTTTAGATTCAAATATAAAACACCAGAGTAAAAAAACACTCACCGGAAGCTTCGGGAATATTTTCCAAACTGTCCTCATAAGCGCCACTCTCATCCTCACTTTCCTTCTCCACGATAGGTGATTTCAAGTCTTCGGGATAAGGAGTCCGAGGCCTGGGCAGTTTTTCAGACGATGTTTCTGGTCTTGCTGTTTCTGGTTCGTCAGTAAACGTTATTGATTTCACGGAATTCTTCCGAGAAATGACTGAAACGACTGTTGAGGTCGGTGATTGTGACACTAAAGAGCTTTCTGCAGTACTGACGATTGATTTTGTATCATCCGCTGTTGCCACAGGAGGAGACAAGTGACGAGGTTCTTCTTTGAACGAGTTCATTGATTTTGGCGACATATTCTTCTCAGTTTCTACGGAATCCTTATTTTCAATTGATTCCTCATTAACGTCAATTGTGATATCTTCTTGTTGCTTTTCAACTGATTCGTTAAGCATAATATCAACTGCATCTTCGACTCCTTTCATCAGTGCCTCAGCCTTTTGTTCGACTTCCGATATCTCATCCATCATTTTCTCATCATCCTTTATCTCCTTGACTTCGTGCATTTCTTCCACAGAACCTTCATCCAAAGTTTTAATTTCATCTTTCTCTTGTTCAGCATTACAAGTTTCTAAAGATTCAATTTCCTTTCCCATGACCTCTTCTTTATTATTTTCTTCCCCAACAGCAAAATCCTCCTTTTTTTCCTCTTCTGTGCTCTCGATATCATTACCATTTTCTACTTCCTTTTCCTCCTCCTTAACATTGCCATTCAAATCGGGATTTATCATAACAAAAGTTTTATCCATTGAGAAATCTTTCCGTAAACTGCCCTTAGGTACTCCAAGGACGAGAATATGCTGGTCACCGACCGCCATCTCCACCGTTTTCACATTCTTTAGCTTGGATATTTCTCTGAATGTCTTCAGATGATGTCCGCTTTCTGAAAAAGTTGTGTAAAACTTGTTGGATTTCGTCAATGCTGTGTAGAACGACGTTCCCTTGAGAAGTTTCTTTATTTGACCATTCTCCTCACTGTCATAGTCGTAAAATCTCTGAAACACCAAGTTCTTATGTCGACTTGTTTCAAAACTTCTGTAGATGTTTCCCAAAGACGTTATTATAAAAATTTCATGTGCATTCGAAATGCTAACGAATGTTATCTCCTCCTCAGAGAGATTTTGTTGTAGTTCAACGAAGGACGTGAAGGAGTATTCCTTCAGATGACCGGTGATGTACAGTTTATTCGTGGTGGTTAAGAAGAGGGTGGAATTGGGACCACATGTTGCTAGTTTGATTGGATCACCAAGTCGAATTTCCACTGGTTCGGGAAGTTTTTTGTCATTCACCCCTAATTGAAGTTTTGTGTTGGAACCCCAGCCAAACGCTCGACCTTTAGCTGGAAAGGAAAAATAAAAAACGATTAGATTTTTCCCTATAGATTGTGGTGGTTGCCAATATTTACGAAATAGTGGTTGGTTATTTCCGACTCTTTTACCGGGCGGATGTGTTAAGGCTTGACATATATATTGTGCTTTAGAACAGTTTCTCTGCTCAACTTTTTTTGGTTTGACATATTTCTACCGAATTTTGAATCGACAGGGTGAATTTCTCTATTATTTTCGTAATTATATTTGTTGTTATTAATGAAATGCAAGCTACAAACAATATGGACTCCAATATAATTATAGGTATTATTTTTATGGTTTACCCAGCGAGTATATAGCTATTTTTAACGTCAAGGATTTCTTGTTTATTCACAATATCAGTCAGTCAATCAATCAGGGTTTGTTTTTTTTTATGTAGATTTTTTTACGCTTTGTTTTTGGATAAAATACTAATATTATAATAGTGTTTGTATAGATTTATTTGTGTATTTTTTGTTTATGAATATACTAGGTATTCAATTAAATTAACAACGAAGAACAAATGTTCAGAGTTATCCGTAATTGAATATTATAACATGGTATACAATTTGTAGTTTTAAAATATCTGTTTTAAAAACATTTTGTTGGCTTTTTAAAATTCAATTTTATATACTCAAAGCTCTATATATCTCTATAACTCTAAAAACTCACATACATTTTTTTTGTCCATATCTTAAGCAATCCTTCTTCGCTTTAGCTCGTCATTTAATTTTCTATAACTGCTTTGATATTCCTTTCTTTTAAAATAAATATTAAGATTCTCTTATAGCATCTTTTGAAGTTTATTTAGGTATTCGACTTTGATTTTAAGGATTGTTGGAATTTCCTTGTATTATTGAATCTACAATTATTTAAGTAGCAAACTTTATTCCCTGTCCAAAAATACTTCAAAAATATATATGTTATAAGGAACAGCATTTGCTTAAATTAATTCAGTAAATCGTAACATAAGTCTGTAACATTAATAGACTATCTTCTTTTCCGGGGTTAAATTAATTCATACAAAACCAAATTGGAGAAAGTTTAATCAATCTTGTCGATCTCTTGAGGAACGAATAACCATACAGATAAACACTTATTTATATATAAAATAAATGTTTATCTACAAAATACAACCGAATTCGCACTACATTTGATAATTTTGCATTGTATTTTAATGAAAAAAAATCTCTGAACTTTAAACCATCGTTGACTTAATTTTTCCCGTTTTAATGGTTTTACTTAGCTTTCAGCTGAATTCAAAAAAACTTAAACAAAAGTTTAAATTGGATGTATTTTTGTATTTTTATATGGAAAGAAAAGTTAGGAATTAAAGAGATATTTGATTAAAATTAATATAATTTTCAGAAAAACGAATTAAAATTCAATAAGACTTCAAATTGTGAGAATTCTATTCAATTAAGAAATTGTTTTCTCCGACAAAAAATGGTGAAAGTATAATCAGCATTCATTTATATTTAGTTGTGAATATTGTAAGAATTGTAAAATTAAAAAGAAAAGAAAAGCAATATTTTAAAAATAATTTAAATTGATTTATTAAATAAAAAATTTAGATTTCTTGAAAAAAAAATTATAAACAATAAAAAAACATTTTTTTTTTAAATCGAACATAATAATTTTGTTGTGTTTAAAAATGTAAAGCATGTTTTTTTATTCATTTTAAAGTTATTCAGATTTTTTGTTTAAAATACCATTTCAACCAAAATGTGGTGAGCACTTGTCTATTATTTTTACTTTGTACTTTTCAAAGAATGATGTAAAATGCACCTTAAAATCACAAAAAATACCAACAAACATAAAAAACAAATAAAAAATTAAAAACTCCTAAAAATTAAGAAGAAAATAATAAACAAAAATTAATAAAAATATTAAAACCATTAACAAAGAATAAAAAAATATCTAAGAACACAAATATTCCAGAATAATATAAAACTAACATATAACATAAAATTAAAAATTACAAACATAAAATTTAATAAAAAATACAAGCAAATCACAAAAGAAACTTAAAGAAGGACAACAAAGAATCAAATAAATACCAGTCTTTAACAGTTAACAAAAATATTAAACAAAAAAAAAAAAGAGTAAAAAAAAAATTAACAACAAAACAATATCAAAATAAACAAAAAAATAAAATTAAAAAATAGAGGTACCGTAAAACATAGTTCTTGTCTATTTGACATAAAACTGATATTTAAAAGAGGTTCAGCAGACAATTTATAAACGTTCCTCAGAATATCCTTAACACATTCATTATGCGAAATGAGCCTTAGTATCGTGTATAATATTTATTTATTATAACAAGGACGCAAATTCCCATTTAAAATAAAATGATATACTTTTTGCTCTACTTTTGATGAGATGTTTTTTAGATTATATAATATTATCTCAGCAATATTTTGATGTAATTTATTTAATTTTTAAATTTGGGTCTATTTTTATTTTGCTATTTTCTAGAAAATGCAGTTTAATATTTTCAGTGTTTTTCATCAGATCATTTTAATAATATCTACAAATATCTCATCAAAAATCGAGCAAAAAGTACACCAGAAGGCAAAGTGAAAATAGTGAATATCTCAAAAAATAATTCATAAATGAGAAATGTTTTGTTCTTGTTATAATAAAATAATTATAATATCTACACGATAATTCAGCTCAATTCGCATTATAATGTTTTGTGAATTTGTTAAGAACATTCCAGGGAATATAATAAAATTTACTTTACTGTCAATTTCAATTTAATCATCAATGTTATTCCTAAAATGAAAATTTTAACCAAATAATGATGAAATAAACCCAAATTCGGAACAAGAACCTTAATTTATAAATAAATAAAAAAAAAAAGGATCTATGTTTGAGCTCAGATTAAAATTTCACATTGTTCACAATTTTTGACCTGTGAAAGTTATTCCTAGTTTTTAGCTGAAATAGCTTTCGAGATATTCAAGTTGAAGATGAAACAATTCAAAAATACACCCAAATTATTATTAACTGCGGTATAAGCTAATTATATCCTTAGATTTTTAGTGCTGATTATTTTAAATGTAGATAAAAAAACATAAAACCAAACTCCTGACTTTATCAACTTGTTGTTTCTTCCAATTGCAGTGCCAAACATATTTGTATTTTAGATTTTTCAGAAGATAGTTTTTTATTTTCATTCTCGAAGTATAACTTTTTTGTTTGGTTTTCCTTGTAATGTCCTTGTTTTGAATTTTGACGATTTTTTTGTTTATTTTAAAGCCGAAAATTATAAAACCCACACAAACATTTATGAAAAAAAAAACATATTAAAACAGCGTACGTATTTTTAAGCGTTTTGCCGAATGGATTAATAATGAAATTTTTAGAAAAAATAATATTAAAATAAAGAAGTTTTTTTTTCTTTGTTTTTAAAAACAAAATATTGAGACGTCTTAAAGAAATGTTTTTTGCTAGATTTTTTGTGAATTGAAAAATGTTGCAAATAAATATTTTGTTCACCAATAACTAATTAAAAAGGAAATTTGACAAGAAAACTTTGAAATTTTTATAATTAAATTTTTTTTTTTAAATACGTCAAATGTCCAACAATTTTTTGAAAAGCGGATTTTGAATTATGGTTGATTGCATGATATGATATGATATGCACTGGAATCTGGATATGCTACTTTTGGTCACGTTACTTTAATGTTTCCGTTGCGTTTTTGACGAAATTACGTAAAGAAGTATAGTTTTGTAAGTGTTTTAAAAGTATTTTTGAATATGGTATGGTAAAAATGTGTATCGTTGGATTGAAAAAATTTCTAAAGAGAATATAGTAGATTAAAGTTTCAAAAACTAAATAAAACAAAATTTGCATAGAACTTCAAAAACCAACAAACATTAAAAACTAAAATATTACGAAATTAAGAACAAGAAAATTTAGAATATAAGTACTAAAAAACTAAGAACACAAATATCACGAAATTCAAAAAACAAACTTTATGATCATAGAATTAAAGAAATAATAGTATAAAAAAGTAGCAACAGAAACTTTAAAAGGAACAAATATTAAATACAAACATTAAATAAAGTTAAAAATATAAAACAAAAAAGCCAATTGAAAAGAAAAAAATAACAAACAAGAATATTTAAATACAATTTTTTTTAAAATAAACAAAATATTAAAATAAAATGAAAAAACAAAATAAAAATTTAAAAAATGTATATAATAAATAACATTTTGAAAAACACAATCAATTCAGAGTTATATATAAAATTTAGATCTTCCTTTAAACATGTTGATGAAGATTTTACACAAGAAATAAGTGTAGTACACATTTTAATGATCAGGAAAATAAATATGTTTTTGAGTTTTAGTCGTCAAGTCAAAAAAGCTATTTACATAGGCATTGCACATAAGCGTCAAGTAAGTAAGTCAAAAGTTAAAAAAAAACTTGATTTTGATTTAACATAAGTAACATAAATTAATTAGTTTACAAAAATTGAAATTTGAAAAAAAAATCGCAATGGAAATATAAGAATGTAATCCCCAGTCTGTGTTTTTGAATTTTTGATACGCTATAGTTTAATTCGTCAGAAATAGTCTATGATTTGTTCGATTCGTCATTTTAGAATTTAGCTCGGGAATTAGTATCTTTAAGCACGTCTTTTTATAAAAGAAAGAATAGGATAAGAAGAATCTAAATTATATGAATTTTAACACTGAGTCAATATTTTCATTCAAAAGTATCTCACAATGTTGAAGTCAAATTTATTATACAATTTGCGAGGGTTTGAATAGAACAATTTATCAGTCCGACGACGCTTCTGGAGTGAGCGAAGTGAACGGAACATTTTTTATGACGATTAAGTTCCCGTAGTTTCTTGATAAGTTTGTTCTAAAAAAATGTTCAGTTTAAAAACACAAAATCACAAGTCAATTTGAATTAAAAATAAAATAACTAAATTTATATAAGTCTTTTTACTGACAGTTTACTTTGAATGTTTACAATCAAAGATTTGTTTCTAATAATTTCCCTGAAATTTGGTGTGTCCTCTTTTGATTTTCTCTTCTTATTTAAAATTTTAAGGTTTTTAAGATTTTGAATTGATTCTGAACTATCTACCATGTCTCTTTCTTCCCAATATTCTTTTAAATATATCTCTAAAAAAATTGAAGCAAATCCTCCTCTTCTATATTCAATATTAAATCCTGATACTAATTCTGATTCTCCTTCAGCAAATCTACGTATTTCCAGCGAAATAACAATCAAGAAACTCGAAGAAGCGTCTTTGAATAGTTTACTACAGACAAAAGACTTTAAATTTATCACACTGTCCGTTGAAATTGAAAACATCCTTTTTCTACACCGTTTATTGAGTCTTAAAAATCGTACATTCATTGATAAATATTAAATGATCTTTAATAATTGATTAACTAATTGGCTTTAGCTAACCTTCGAGTTTAAAAACTACTCAGCTTTTCTTTTCTGATAAAACATTTATACCATAATAGAGAAATCACTATCTTTCATACGTCTAAAACGCACACATTTAACATAATTTTGAAAATGTAAAAGCGAATCGAATAATGTGCGTAAACAGAACAAAAATCAATACCAATTACTATTCAAATCTCTGCTGCATTACAATAATTGAATGTATTCCCATAGTTTTGGTTGTTAACAAAATTGAATTAACTGCAGAGGCAGAAATAAATTGCTGGCCTTGAAACGTCACGTAATTGCAGGACACCGTGTAAAATTCCTTTCTTGTTAAAAATATAATTAATTTCCAAAGAAAGCAAATGCAAAACCTGTAACTGACACGTTGAGTACTTAAATGAAAGTAATTTTCTAATTGACCTTTGGTATAATTGCCCGGAAATTACATTATATGAGTCGTAAGAATTATTCTTAATTAGAAGAACAACTGAATGAGGTTGCTCTTAAGTCTCACATACTATTATTATTAGAAAATAATAAAGAATCACCATACTTACATGTTAATAAAACAAAGTGTTCAGATCCAGCGACAATGTTCACGAAATCCTCACGTGCTAGTCCGTTGAACTGCTCCAAAAGGAATGGTTTCCGAACGATGAGACTTCTTTCTCCACTGCCGACGTTTGCATTTGTGAAATTGTTCAACAATTTCGAATTGTTGGGGAAAATATTTCTACCAGTAAAGTAAATTTGATTGTTATCTGCAGTGAAATGAAATAAACAAACGGTGTCTTCGTAATTGAAACAACTTACGGGTAAGGATAGCACTCCATCCCATTCCATAGGCGACATTCTTTACGCGGAGTCCAACTGATTTTAACGTTTTAACGCATGTGGGCCGAGTTACTGTCTCTCCGCCGTTATTAGCGTTTCCACCAATTCCTAATTGTCCGTACTGATTCTCACCCCAAACGAATAATCGACCGGATTCTAAGGGAGGAAATTAAAGTTATTTTACCATACTTCTCTCGTTTTTTTCTTATGAGGTTTTTAGTTTAATAGTGCAATGGTCGGTTTTTAGGTTTACCTACTTCATGTTTTGTAGTGTTTTTTTTTTTTTAATTGGTTTTTTTGTTTGTTTAGATATTTTTTTTTTCAATTTAGAGTAGTTTTTTTACTTTAAGTTTCAATAGATAAAAGATCATGATTTTTAGGAGTATTTATATAAGGAAGCACATATTATCACGCGTTCTTGTCATAATTTATAAGTCAAAGCACGTAAAAGTATGCAACTTTCGTATTGCAATTTTCAGAACAATATATTGTGATTTTTAAAATTTTTTATTTAAAAGTAATAAATGAAAACGTGTCTTATTATTAATACAATAACTTTATTTGTTGTTTAAATAATATTTGTTGGATGTGTAACAACGACCAACAGATGACGCTTTCATCCAAAGACAACAATTCTTCTTCTTTTTATAAAAAAATCTTAAGAGAAATTAATTTAATGACCACATTAGTTATCGAGACATAAAGAACCATTCCTACTTGTCTATAATGCTTCCTTAATTTTGATTGGTTAAAAAATTAAATCGAGCCAATCACGACAAGTTTCGGAAATTAAATGAGACTTTTACTCAATACGATTTTTCGCTCTTTTGGAGAAGTATCGCATATCGTGTCTAGTGAAGTGGAAAAGGGTTCATACAAACTCTTTCTAAGGCTCATAAATGTTTTTAGGGCTCTATTTATATAAGAGGGCTTTTTAGGTCTCAAAAATGCTCTATTTGCTTTTAAAAATATATAAAAGCAGGGTTCGTACAAAGGCTTAAAAGAGCTTATTTCTTATCATAAGGCTTAACAAGGGGATTAAAAGGGATTATTTATACAAAAAATAAACTAAAAAGGCTTATTTTTTAGTTTATGATCAGAATATGGCATATGTTCTTTTGTTTCAATGTTCTAAGCGACAGTGGAATGGTTTTTGAAAAACCAAATTAAAACAAATTTCATGAAAATTATTAATTTTAAAATACACAAAATTCAAGATTGTTTGAAATTATTTTTAAAAAAGGTTTCTTATTCAGAATTTGATTCATAAAGCTCCCAAAATAGACAAAAAATTTAAAGAAAATTAACTTTAATTATTTAATTTAATGAGCTAAAATGTATTTGTTGAAAATATTAAATATAAAAAACAAAAGTTGATAAAATATATACTAATCTTTATTTAACACGAAATAAAAATTAAACCAGAAGTTTCATTAATTTTTTAAAATTTTAAGTATTAACGAAATATAAGATATTCTCACAATTCTGAATTAAAATATATAAAGTATTGTACTTTGAACTTTGTATTTTAAATGTTGTAAGGTATTTGAATATTTTTTCTTTGAAAATTTCAAATATTGTTTATTTTTTTAAATAATGAAAGTAATTTAAACAAATAATAATAATAGGTAAAGGTAGAATTAAAAAAAAAAACCACAAAATTCTTCTTCTAAAAATTAGCATAAACTCCAAATTAAAATTATAAAAAATTCAAAAAAAATTGTTTAAATTTAAAATGTTTTCTATTTTGGCTTTCTTTCAAATTTTTATATAGAATTTGATTTTTTTTTAAACTGGGAATCCTAAAATGTTTACAAATTTAAGATGTTTTTACAAAATGTTTTAATATTTGAGTTTTGAAGAATATATAAATAACAAAATACTTAAAAAGTTAACTTTGTGAAAGTTGATATTTTAACCGTTGGAAAATGAATAAATATAAAGTTACGAATATTGAAGTACTCATAAAGAAATAAAACACACACAAATCCCAGTGAAACGCTAAGGTTTCAGAGAAAGTTTATACATTTATATTTTATACATATACATAAAATATTTATTTGAAAAAAATATATTTTGATGTTTTCCATTTTGGAAGTTTAAAATGCTGTTCAATTTGGACTCTTAAAAATTTCAAAAATATTCCATCGATTTTTTTGTTAATAAATTTATATTTACTAAATTTGTAATTTTAATTTTTGAGTTTTAAAAAATGTATAAAGAACAACATATACAATTTAAAATAAATTCCAAATTAAATTATAAAAAATTAATTAATTAATTACAGTTTGTGTTTGTCTCTCGATCGAGTCTATTGTAATGTCGATTTAAATTTTGATAATGGTTTGCATAGAAACCGAAACGTCACTGAACTGACTTTTTCTGTGGTTGTGG